>JAJOOF010004262.1:0-24120 GCA_029582545.1 Solanum lignicaule | reverse complement strand
ACATACATATATATATATATATATATATATGTGTGTGTGTGTGTATATATATATATATATATGTCAAAAATGTATTATCAAGTTTACAAGATCTTTTAACATCAAAATATATTATTTTAATTTTTTTTGAGTTCTTTTATTCTTAAAAAAAAGCTCACAACAAATGAGAAAATATGTGAATATATATGTATCATTTAAAATTTATCATTAACAAAATAAATTTTATATACAGTAATATGGAATAAACATTTTCATTTTGTCCCTAAACTAAATTAAAAGCTAATAACTATAAAAAAAAATAGTAACATTAATTAAAAGTCCTATTTATTTATGTAAGTATAAAATTTATTAGAAATTCATCTATTGCACATTAATTCTTTAGTTATAATGTTATAAATTCTCTTAGTTATTAGTAATTATTGCAAATGTCTCTTTTACATTCTTTAGTTATAATATTATGAATTCTCATAGTTATTACATTAATTATTTCTATCTTCATCTTTCCTTATATTAACTTTTGACCAACAATTTTTCATATTATTATACCGCCCCATATATGTGATAACACGGTGTTGTTATTTCTCCTTGGACAAATCATGCTTGGTTGAATAAATTAAAAATTATTTACAAGTATATGAACTATATCTTTGTTGGGTGTAAGATAAAGATGTGATTATATATATGATTTCACTGATATAATATATTCTTTAATTAATTTTTAGTTTTTTCGGTAAAAAAAAAGGAAATCTTTCTCAGTTAACTATGGACAGTCAAATATCTATCTTTGATTAATGTACACATACAATTGAGAAGTCAAATATGACAGCGAACAAAAAGAACGTCATCTATTATGTTATAACTTATAAAATAAATATTAATATATGAAAATAGTTCTAAAAAATAAAATGTAGTTGTTCTCCACATGTTCATATGACATCTAAACAGGTTAAGTAGAATACATGTGCAAAACACATCTGGTTAGATGACAAGAAAAATACACAACAAATATCGTCTATAAGGTAATATTAGTGAGATACGACTAATTACATCATTGAACTTCATCAAATTGAAATAAATATATACATTATAGCATTTAACTAATAAAATTTTTCATTGACCATCTTCCTAGGTTCGTGTTAATAACACATATATATGACAATCCACATTGGATATTCACAAAAGAATCTGCAATATTATTTAGTGCAAAGCTTATTATTCAAATCTTCGCTTAACTTTTCTGAATTGATAATCACATGCAATGCACGTGTCGAAAATCTAGTATTTTAAATAAGTATATGAGTCTATTGATAAACATATTATTATACTTTCATTCCGAACTCAAAAAGTCAACCCTAAGCCCGCAAGGTCAGAGCAATAATTTTATTTCAAAATTAGTTGTGTCACAAATATGAAATTTAATCAAAATCCAAGCTCGAACTGGACTCCAAATCATCAAAATGTGACTCATCACTTTTAGGTTCAAAAATCCTAATTTCTAACACCCAAATGTGAATTAAATCACGAAGCAAACAATATAATATAGGGAAAATACCAAATTTAGAGTTAGGTTATTACCCTGAGATAAAATGAGCAATTCCTCCTTGAGAATTACCAAAATTGAGCTACCAAACTAAAAAAATCTTAAATTGAAGTCTATGTTCAAATTGGTGATTATTTCATCCAGGTCTTAATCTTTTTTGCGAATGTGTATCACAATTGAGAATGTGATCAAGTGATCCGATAGAACCCATCACAATCATGACGGAACAATCACAAACGAGATTCCTCATCCAGAACTGAACTAGCAAACTTTATCCTCCGCAAATGAGGCACTGACCCTGTGAATGCATAGAATTCCTACAATTATTCTTCACAAATGCGACCTAGCCCTTGCGTGCATGGAGAAGAAAACCAATTACACCAACAATTGGGGCATTAGCTATGAAAAAAATCTCTATTTCACCCATCAAACTCATCTAGAAAACCAAATTGTAAATTTCTATGGCTCACAAAATTATATTTTATTTTAATAATTAATATAAGTTAAATCATAAACATGTGTGAGGAAGTGGAAAAGTTACCTAGTAACTTCCAACTACCCATAAAGATGGGGAAGGGAAGTTACCTAGTAACTTCAAACTATCCATGAAAATGGGGAGTTACATGATAGTTTTAAAACTACCCAGCATCTCCATAATTCACAATGATGGAAAGTGGTAATAATGTTAAAAACTCTTAAGATTAAAAGGGTCCTCTCTCTGCCAAAAAGCTATAGTCTTATGCATCAAAGCTATTCATAAAGTGTAAGGTAAGAGAGAGAAACAACTTTTGAAGAACAATAAAGAAAGGACTTCCGCTCAATTCAAATTAAGATTCTCAAAGAATACTGATGAGTACGAGATTTGGACTCATTTAGGGCTTTGTTTATACAAATTTAGTGTCCTTAAATGCTTATTTTGTGCCTACAACTGATGTAAAACCCTCGATTTCGAGGTGTGTGGATTGAGGGACTAAACAAGGACACTAATTTGCAAAAAGGAACAAAATGAGTTGAAAGAATAAAGAAAGGCAAGCCTAGTGATCGCCAAGTCCACTTGGCGAGTCGCCGAACGGCTATCTGACCACCTAGAGTTCTAGTTAGCCTAGCCCTGAGAGAAGAAACCAAGTCGGCGATGAAAATGAGCAGTCGGTGGATCGCTGAGTAGTTCCGCGATGCAGTGCTAGATCGCCCAAAGTTACAGACCTTGAGGATGCTATATGCCAAGGCAGAAGGGCGGTGGAAGTGACCAAAGGGTGGCTCACCGAGTGGTTCGGCGGACCCAACTTACTTCTCCGAGTGACTCTTCGCAATACATTTTTGGTGATTGTAAATACATTTTTGAATATTTAGTTTAGTATCAATTACTCTTTAGAACAATTTTTTATTTACATTTTAAACATCTGGAGAGAGTTTTCTCTAGTTTTTCCTAAGCTTTGAAGGATTGATGAAGTTCACTTTTGAGAAATTGGAAGTGGGACTTTGAGAATCTTCAAATTGGAGCATTATAAGGATGAAATCACTCTTACCCAGTTGATGGATAATCAATTTGGTAACGATTTTACCTTTTTATGATGTCTAGCTAAAACCCCAATTCTTGGGGTGTGATTATGTGACTATGGGCGGATTTAGCTTATGGGTATTGCTAATTATTTTTTTAAATGCTATTTAAAAGTGAGTTAATCATTAATTGTAGATTAATTTAAGAATTGTAGTTGCAAATGCAGTTCTAGCTTTGTATTCTTGTCTTGCTCGAGAGAGAGGTTTTAGAACTACGATTTTTGATTGATGGTTTGTGGGTATTGGGTTGACCTGGGTTCAGCTCGAGAGAGTGAATCCTAAACACTTTCTGACACATTCAACTAGAGAGAGTGAATGAATTAAGGTGTGGGCTGCTCTTATTTTGCATGGTTGTTGATGTTTGAGAGAAATCAACTTGATTTGAGGTAAATTGTCCGAGAATTTTTTTACCTCCACCATAGCGTAGCCTACTCACTAATATCTAGATATTTTCTAATAGTTGCAATTACCCATTTTTTTATATTAGCCTATAATCGAATCCCATCCCAAGAACATGTCTCATTATTGTTATTTCGTATTGTATATGTTGTTTGTAGTCGATAATCAAAACCAAAACCCACCATTTGACATTCGTGTCACCCCCTGATTTTAATGATGTCTTTATTCGATAACTTTTATTCCTATGACTAATTTGACCATGTTCATACTTCCCAATTGAATCTGAAACACGTACCGCTCCCTATGGGATTTGACCCCAACTCATTTAGTTGGGTTTTACACTGATTTACGATCGTTGAACACCTAGAATTGGATGAGGTGTGCTTGAAACATCAAATCAAAATGGCGCCGCTGCCGAAGAGTAGTGTTGTTTGAGATTCTTTTGGTGAAGTATAATTTTGTTCTTTTTAGTCATAGTTGAATCTACTTATTTTTAGTTTTGGTTTAGGTGTTGCTTGTTAAAACAGAGGAAATGAGTGTCAATAGAAGCAATGGTAGCCAAGTGGGCCACCAAGATGACATCAGAAACCTCAATGATGTCAATGAACCGAATGTCAATGATCCAAATCTAGTGGGTGGAGTTGGTGCCATTCACCTACCTACGGCTGAACGGAATGTTGTGTTCCACATTAAAAGCACCATGTTGCATCTCTTGCAATTGAAAGGGTTGTTTGGTGGGTTGGCTCATGCCGATCTCCATGAGCGTATAAAGAACTTTGTTGATGTTTGCGGGCTGTTCTCTTTTAAGAACATATCCCAAGATTCGGTCCGATTGAGGTTGTTCCCATTTTCTCTAATGGGAGAAGCGTGTAAGTGGTTGGTGGAGATGCCAAGAGATTTTATCACTTCGTGGGAAGAGCTTGTCACCGCATTTCAAGTGCAATTTTTTCCTCCTTCGAAGATGATGACACTTAGGGAGAACATCCAAAGCTTCAAGCGTTTGGAGGGTGAGCCAATCCATGAGACCTGGCTAAGGTTTAAGAAGTTGGTGCTGCAATTCCCAACTCACGGATTACCTGACAACGTTTTGCTGCAATAGTTTTATCGAAGCCTTAATTCGGTGAACAAGGGAGTGAATGATAAACTTTCTCTGGGAGGTTTAATACAACAACCTTACATTATAGCAGCCCAACTCTTGGATGGTATGCCCAAAATTAACCGGGCAAGGTACACCCGTGAAGATCAGGTCTCCCCTCTTACTTTTAAATTGACAAAGGAGCAGGTTGAGGAAGATCAAGAGAGGGACCAAAACATGGCAAAGATGATGACCCAACTTGACATTTTGGCCAAAAATGTCATGGTAGCTGGTGCTAGGAGTGTCAATGTTGTGGGTGTGGGTTGTGTAAACCCCGATGAGTCCAAGTTTAAAGCACTGTACAATGAGAAAGTGAACTTTCTAGCCAACCAAGGAGGAGGTTATTGTGCTAACTACCCAAGGTCGGGTGGTAATCAAGGTTGGAACAGAGATGAGGGCTGGAGAGATCCTGATAGAGAGTGGAGGGATCAGAATGCCACTTGCAAGGAAAAAGATGGGGAGAAGGATATGTATGTTCCTCCCTATGAGCGTCAAAAGCCCAAATATTCTGAGGGTGGTCGGGCTGAGGATATGCTCTCTCGTATTCTCAACAAGGTTGAAGGTTCCGATAAAATTTTGAAGGAGATGAAGGAAGATGTATCGACTCTTAACCAGACGGTGACCTCTCATTCTGTCTCTATCAAGGAGTTGGAGACCCAAGTTTTTATTGCTTTGTGTTTTGATTTGGAATAACGTGTGTTGATTGTGCAAGTTGAAGGGTGTAATGTGTTTGAAAGGTGCAAGTTGGCAAGCAAAGTGTCCAATTGGTGACTCGCCTAAGAGGTCGGAGAGCCCGACTTGGACCACCGTTGGACTCAAGAAAATACAAGGATGAAGTCTGTAAAACTCGGTGGGCCCATGGACAAATCGTTGACTCGCCGAACAGGTCGGCGAGCCCAACTTTGTTCGCTGTTTGGACCCCCAAATTAACTGGAAGTCCTGTAAAACTTGGCGAGGTAAGTACCCACTTGACGTGTCGCCGAATGGTTCGGCGAGGATGACTAATATCACCGATTGGGCCGCGAACGGAACTGTTTTGAAAGGCCAAAGGTTTAAACTTTCAAATTCTTTCACATTCCCTCACTTTTAACTTCATACAATCACACCCGCATTTTAGTTTTTCAATACTCTTGTATTTTCTCTCATTTTGATCTTTGATCTCGTGTTCGGAGTTGGATACTTTGTCGCCTAGCTTTAAAAATCATATTTCGGCATTAAAGGATGGTTTTTCCGAACCGTGAACTCTTAATTTATGGTTAAACTCAAATGCATTGTCATAGATTATGTTGATGTGAGCTGGGTCTCTTTGAAATAAAAAATGTGTCCTAGTTTGCCGATTTTAATTTTGATATTGTGCCTAAACTGCCTAAATTGTTGATTTCCTGATTTTCGTGCTGTAAAATTGATCGTAATCTTGTGGGTTGCGTTAAAATGTTGTTGGGTCTAGTCGGGTGAAGTCTGAGTAACCCAAATTGTGCTAAATGGCGTGCTTTGCCAAATGATGGAGCGTTTGACGTCATTCTTAAGGGCTTAAGTCGTTAAATGGGCAATTTTTGCCAAACCGGGGGAAGTCTAAGTATCCCGGTGGCATGGGTGATATGGGTCTGGACTTAATTGAGTTTGTATGTGGTTTTATTTTTCTTTTGGGGGTTGCGGGTTTGATTTTGGGAGTTGGGGTTGAAAGTAGGCACGTTGGGTAGTTTGGCGAGCTGGGTCGAGCTCGCTGAACCACTCGGCGGTACATCAAAATCCCCCTTAATTGCCTTTAATTTCAAGATTTATTTGAGTTTGAGTTTGTAACTTTAGACGAGAAGCTTGTGCTCACCGAGTTCACTCGGCGACTTACCAAAAGTCTCCTTTGATCGCCCTTTCTACGCCCCAACGCCTAAAACATACTGTAACTTTATGTGGGCTAGTCTGTGCTCGTCGAATGATGTCAGTGATTCGCCAAAAGGAATTCCCATCACCGACATGCTCTTTTTTGGGAAATTTTTGAGCCAATCCTTTCGACGAGCCTGATCTGGCTCGCCAAAGTGATATGGCGTCTCGCCGATCTGTTCGGCGAGTCTTTCTGCAACCTGTTTTCTGCACTTTTCTTGGACTGTGTTTAACACTTTTGGTTATATTTTGCAGTTATGACTAGAACTAACTTGGTGATAGTGGTATGACACCCCGCAAAAGAGCACGAGTCATTGTTATCAATGAAAGAGTAAAAGAGCAAACATGCATCTCCAAAATAAGGCAAAGGAAAGGGCAAAACTCCCGAAGCTGAGAGACCGAAGCACAACTCCAGCAGTGATGGGAATTTATTTATCTGTCAGGTCTCACTTTTCGAGTCTGATGATGACCAGCCTCTATAGTCCGGTGAGCAGTAATTCGTGCAAGGTCTCGCCAAGATTCATCAAGGGTTCCAGAGGCCACCCCACGTACTACTGATACAGTGCTAGCTCCAGCACATACGGTGGTTCCAGCGCCACAAGTTCAGGGTCCTCCTTCCCAGCTACTCAATAGGCTAAAGGCCGAGGGACTGAGGACAATTCTTGAAGAAAAGCGACTATCTACAGATGGGGTAGTGGACAAGTACCCTAATGTGTGGGACACTCTCCGGTTCCACATGTTTGAGCAGTTCACCATGCTCCGTGGCCTCTATATTCATTCATGGGTCTGGGAGTTCAACACAACACATGGTGACCTAGTGCCGAAAGGGAAGAAGAAGGCTAATGCCTTTAAACCACTGAAGTCCATCATGGTCCGGGGGAAAGAAGTGTGGTGCAGCAACGATCATATCAATGTTGTGTTTGACAGAGCGACTGGGTTTGAACACGAGTATGAGGGTTTAGCTACAACTCAGTCCCTGGATGATCTCAAGGGCTAGCTTGCTTTCCTGATTTCTGACACCACCCCGAGGTGGATTGAGGTAGGAGCTCCCATCGAGAAGAAGGACTTGAACATTACCGCTCGGTATTGGTTCGGGTTCATCAGCAGTTCCATCATGCCCTCGAAGAATGAATCCATTCTCCACCACCCAAAGGTGGCCTCTCTCAGATCCATCATACCCCAGAAGACACTAGACTTGGGACTCATTATTGAGCAGGAGATGGCTATGAGGGCCAAACAACGGTAGACGTCCCTCCCCTTCCTGGTCCTGATTACAAAGCTATGTAGGCATGCTGGAGTCCCTCATGATGAGAAGAGGGACATAGAGGTCACCCCCATATCTTTCACTGATATCCGGCGCATAGAGGCCGAGTACACCCGCGATGAGGCTGATAGGAGAATATTGGCTCTGGTGGATGCATCCACGGTGGTTGACATTGAGTCTATACCTGCAGAGGCATCATTGCCTACTCCGACCTCCAGGCCTTCAGGTACACTCGCTTCCACTTCCTCCTAAGTTCCCTAGTTTTTCTTGTGTTGGTGCCCAGCCAACCAGGATCACTCAGGCCATGCTCCTTAAGATGGGACACCTAGACCATTCTTCCGATGTGCGGGCTACTTGGCTCGAGGCCGAAGTGCCTCAGATGATTGAGCGAGCCATCCTAGCCGCATTGACACCCCTCAGGACATCTATTGACTCTCTTACAGTGAAAGTAGAGACTTGTGAGAGTCGACAGTGGGTTACTTCAGAAGTGACGACTTTAAGAGACGAGGTTGCAGATTTGAGAAAAGATATGGACTATCTGAAGTCCACATACCTCACTTCGCTCTTTGAGTCAGCTGAGGATCGGGATGCTCCGGCTAGTTCTGAGATGCTTCTGGCCACCACCGGAGATGTGCCTATGGAGGATGTTGCTGCTGATGAGTTAGAGGCAGAGATAGATGAGGAGCAGCTAGATGCTTGGGAGGAGACCATCTATTAAGACCTACCGGATTTAGAGGAGACGATTGTGCATTCGGTTATGCAGACATTGCTGACAGAGACGTCCATGGCAGGCTCTAGTAGAGCTAGTGCAGCTGTTGCACCAGACATTGATGCCCCGACAGATGGAGCTACTGTGTAGACATGTCCTTTCTTTACCTCCCTCTCAATCATGTTTATTGACTTTTTATTATTTTGTGCATTTGAGGACAACTGTCTTTTTATTTATGGTGGGGTGAGGTATGTCCATACCTACCTCTTATGACTATATTTTTTTATATATTGGGCTTTTGTGTTCTGAATTTTGTGTTGATATTGTTTTGTGGATGATTGAGCTTATGGCTCTTTTAATATTAATGGTTTTGACCCATCTAAAATTTATTTTGCCACCTCTTATTTTGTGTGAATGTGGTTGTTCTTGTGCAAATTTGAGTGTCGATTATGATCAATATAGATGATTTGAATAGTGCTCTTAATTGAAGAAAAATGAATGTGCGGCTATGATGAGGCCAAATGAAATTGCATAGACAATGTGTGGACTGTTTGCATCTCGTTGTGACTAGCCAGTTAAAGAATGGAGCCTCTTGTGATAAACATTGCAAACTAGCAAAAGTGTGGAGTCTCGTTTGATATTGGTGCCAATGCCTTATGTGATGAGCTTACCGTGAACCTTGTGTGATGACACCTAGAATTTTCCCCGTTGGTCCGATTGACTAAGTGATGCAAGCTCTTGGAAAGATCTTAGGCAACAATTTTTAAAAGTGAAATAATTTGACAATATACCTCTTTTGTGGCCAACCTTGTGAGATGTGTAAACTTTGCTTGAACCCCCTTTGAACCTTATTCTTTTCTCGGAAGAAACTTGAGCAAATGTGACCCCTTTGTTTGAATAGCCAACTTAGGCCAAAAGCCTAAGTTGGGGGTGTGGTGAAAAGAGGAGGTAAATCAAGTAGTGTGAAGAAGTCCCCTTTGATCCATGGATTTGAAAAATATGGAACCCCTCCAAAAAAAATAGAGAGAAAGAAAAGAAGAAAGCAAAAGAAAAAGAATAAAATAGTTGTGAAATAAAGTTGTGAAAGTTGCAAAAGAAATGGGGTGTTCGGTATTCCATTGGAAGTTGAATAATGGGGTGAATTTTGAGCATGAGCGAAAATGTTAAAGTAAAGGAAGGAAAGTGATGTTCATACCATATTTCATGAGGATAGCAGCCACTGAGCCTAAATGACCATACCTTTACACTCAGCCCCGCTACAAGCCTTGAAAATACCTTTTTGATCTTGAGCAAGCTGAAACGGATATTGATTGGAAAATAAGGGTAAACCTATGGGTGAAGTCATGCATGTGTTCATCTTTGTCAGTGTGAGAGTTGTATTTGATTTCGAAACTATAAATTGTTGAAGAATTGCGTGTGAATATGGAATCATCTTTGTTGTGAGGACATTTGAGTACCTTTGTTGAGCTTGAACTTGCATTTGAATCAAGTATTATGATCTTAGGAATCTTTGATAATAGTGAGTCACAACTTGAATCTTTGATTGCACAATTGATCCTTGCATGAGTAAGTTGAGTCTTGTTGTGTGCATTCATGATTGAGTCTTTTGTAACACTATTTGAGACATCCTTTTTAAACTGCTGAACTTGAGGACAAGAAAAGTTTAAGTTGGGGGTGTTGATGAGTTCGAGATTTGGACTCATTTATGGCTTTGTTTATATAGATTTAGTGTCCTCAAATGCTTATTTTGTGCCTATAATTGATGTAAAACCCTTGATTTCTAGGTATATGAATTGAGGAACAAAGCAAGGACACTAATTTGCAAAAAGGAACGAAATGAGCTAAAATAATGAAGAAAGGCAAGCATGGTAATCGCCAAGTCAACTTGGCGAGTCGCCGAATGGCTATCTGATCGCCTAAAGTTCCAATGTGCCAAGCTCTAAGGGAAGAAACCAAGTCGACGATGAAAAGGATCAGTCGGTGGATCGCCGAGTAGTTCCACGAGGCAATTCTAGATCTCCCAAAGTTACAAACCTGGAGGATGCTGAATGCCAAGGCACAAAGGCGGTGGAAGTGACCAAAGGGTGGCTCGCTAAGTGGTTTGGCGAGCCTGATTTACTTTGCTGAGTGACTCTTCACAACACATTTTTGGCGACTATAAATACATTTTTGAACATTTAGTTTAATATCAACTACTCTTTAGAACAATTTTTTATTTACGTTTTGAACATCTGGAGAGAGTTTTCTCTAGTTTTTCCTAAGCTTTGAAGGATTGAAGAAATTTACTTTTGAGAAATCGGAAGTGGGTCTTTGAGAATCTTCAAATTGGAGCATTGTAAGGACTAAATCACTCTTACCCATTTGATGGATAATCAATTTGGTAACGATTTTTACCTTTTTATGATGCCTAGCTAAAGCCCCAATTCCTGGGATGTGATTATGGGCTGATTTAGCTTATGGGTATTGCTAATTGTAGCTTAAATGCTATTTAAAAGTGAGTTTAATCATTAATTATGGTTTAATTTAAGAATATTAGTTGCAAATGTAGTTCTAGCTTTGTGTTTTAGGCTTGCTCGAGAGAGAGGTTTTAGAACTGAGGTTTTTGATTGATGGTTTGTGGGTATTGGGCTGATCTGGGTTCAACTCGAGAGAGTGAATCCTGAACCCTTTCCGACACATTCAACTCGAGAGAGTGAATGGATTAAGGTGTGGGCTGCTCTTATTTTGCATACTTGTTGATGTTCGAGAGAAATCAACTTGATTCGGGGTAAATTGTTCGAGAGAAAGTTTACCTCCACTATAGCTTAGTCTACTCACTAATATCTAGCTATTTTTCTAATAGGTGCAATTACCCATTTGTCTATATTAGCCTATAATTGAATCACATCCCAAGAACCCGTCTCATTACTGTTATTTCGTATTGTTTGCTGTTGTTTGTAGTCAATAATTAAAACCAAAACCCCCCATTTGACATTTGTGTCACCCCCTGATTTTAATGATGTCTTTATTCGATAAATTTTATTCCTATGACTGATTTGACCATGCTCATACTTCCCAATTGAATCTGAAACACTTACCGCTCCCTGTGGGATTCGACCCCAACTCATTTAGTTGGGTTGTATACTGATTTACGATCATTGAACACCTAGAATTGGATGAGGTGTGCTTGAAACATCAAATCAAATACTATGGCTGATCCGGGTATGTATTCTTGATTGAATTACTACATTTATATATATGTGAAAATCATGTAGTTCTACGATCATGAATAATTGATAGGATTTACGAATGTTTAGATTGTTTATGTTTTCACAATCCCTTTAATCCTTACATGTGGTATCAAGAGCCTGCTTTAAGAACTAGTCATTTTCCATAGAATTAATGTAGCCTTTATTTGAAAAAGGTAATGAGTATTGACTTAATTGTATGGCTGATCTGGATAATGATTATAATGTCTCCCGTTCCATCATTTCAATTATTTTAATATAGAGTTGAAACTTTAAATTAAAAATAAAATAAAGTGTTAAATTACTGCCTCTTTAGTGTATTGGCAATACTTCATGGATGTATTAATCAACTACTTTGTATTTATTTTAATATATGGATTAAGATTATTATGTTTTGAGTAGTTAAGTTTCACTCACTGAAAACTTGAATTTGTATTAGAACACTTGTTCTTTTTCTTTTAAATTAAGGAAATAGCTATTAGTAATGACCTTCAAAAGAAGTCATGTGAATTAAATAGTAAAGTGTTGATCCGTATTTTTTTTTTGCTTTATAATATCATTTTATATATAATGATTCATATATGCATAATGTTATTATCCCTTATTATTATACTAACCTTGCCATATAAAGGTGTTTATTATTAAGGGAAGTAATTATTCACTATTATGATGTATTTTATTTTTGAAATTATGTATATGTGATTCGTTAATCACCAAAGTGGTCGAATCTTTAAGAATAAATAATTCCGAAATAAATAATTAAACTTATATTTAAATACTCATTGGTTTTGATGCTTATAACCGATATAACTCTTTTGGGTAAATTGATATTTTTGGTTATAAGATGTCTATGGATCACCCAAAGGTTGATTATTTATTTTATAACCATTTAACATTTAGTAGATAATTTAGATGTTTCATTTGTTTTATTTATTTATCAAAAGATAATAAATATTATTGATGGACACATTAAAAATTATTGAATTATGTTAAATTCGCATTAAGCATCATTATGTCTAAAGTTGTATTTTGATGTTTCGCCCAAAGGAAGACATCAATATACATTTAAGAATATATAAATCATTTCAGAATCTAATAGTATGTGTTAAGCTCATTAATCAAAGTAATAACAAATGAGCATGTTCTATTTGTAGCATTTGCTCTTCATTCGCTCTATGCCCCTCTTATGACCTTTAACGGTCTTCACATCTCAAAGTGGTGTGAACAAATAAAATTCCAAGATGGAATTTTAGATCTTGATGTTGCACTTTACACTAAGAAGCCAATTGCTATTATTGAAACTAGTAGTATTGAAGAAAGGTCCTATTATAAGCACTGGGATCGGTATAACAGACTATCCTAATGTTCATATTGCGGGCAACATTAAGACTACTCTTTTAAAAATTGAGAATGCAAAATAATTTACTAAAACTTGTGGAAGAATCCTCTCAAACTAATAAGTCTCTTGCTGGGATACTTATGGGTACTTTGACCACTATAAAGTTTGATGGTTCTCGTATCATGCATGAGCTTGTCATTGATTTCGGTGTAAATAATTATTCGCAAGAGTTCAACAAAGATAGGGTGTCTAACCCTAAGTCTCAAGAATGACAAACATAGCAGCTAAACTTAAGTCATTGGGAATGGAAGTGGAATAAAATTTCCTTGTACAATTCATCATCAACTTATTACCGTCTGAGTATGGTCCTTTCCAAATGAACTATAACACCATGAAAGATAAATGGTACGTGCATGAATTGCACAGAATGCTGGTTCAAGAGGAAATAAGGTTGAAGAATCAAGGAACCCACTCCATCAACTTTATAGGTCACATATCCAAATAAAGACTAAAAAGATTGGTTACAAATGAAACTCTTCTAGATTTAGATTTCACAGAGCTTAACATTTGTGTGGACTGTATTAAATAAAAACAAACAAAACATACAAAGAAATGAGCCACAAGAAGCACACAACTTCTTGAAAGTACACACACAGATATATGTGGTTCTTTTGATAATGCATCTTTTAGTAAAGAAAAATATTTTATCACTTTTATTGACGATTTTTCACGTTATGGGTATGTCTATTTGTTGCATAAAAAATCTCAACCGATAAATGCCTTAGAGATCTTTATTACTGAGGTTGAAAGACAACTAGATAGAAAGGTGAAAATAATTAGGTCAGATAAAGGTGATGAATATTATGGAATATATGATGAAACTGGACAACACCCAGGTCCATTTGCTAAATTCCTCGAAAAACATGTCATATGTGCTCAATACACAACGCCTGGAACACCACCACAAAATGGTGTAGCAGAAAGGCGTATTTGTACATTAATGGACATGGTAGGAGTATGTTAAATAATTCATCTTTACCTCTTTCATTGTGGATGTATGCTTTAAGGACTGCCATTTACTTACTTAATAGGTTTCCTAGTAAAAAAGTTGAAAAATTGGAACTGTGGACTGGTAGAAACCTAGTTTATGGCACTTGCATGTTTGGGGTTGCCGACAAAAGTTAGAGTTTATAACCCACAAGAAAAGAAACTAGATTCAAGAACAATCAATGGTTTATTCATTGGTTATCCAGAAAAATCAAAAGGATATAGATTTTACTGTCCTAATCATAGTACAAGAATAGTTGAAACTGGAAATGCTAGGTTCATTGAGAATGGTGAAGTTAGTGGGAGTTAAGAACCACGTAAAGTGGAAATTAAAGAAGTTAGGGTGAGAGTTCATCTACCTTTTACTTCTTTTAAGGTTGTTGTTCCTGAAGCTATTGTAAAACTTAACAATCAACAAGAACAACAAATCGATGCTCCTGCTAATCTCAATGAAGCGATAATTGATGAACCTGCAGTAGATGCACCACAAGAAGTAGCATTAAGAAAATCTCAAAGACAAAAGAGATCTGCTATTTCTGATGACTATTTGGTATATTTACACGAGTCAGAAATTGACTCGTGAATTGATAATGATTCCGTTTCATTTTCACAAGCTATTGAAAGTAATTATTCTGATAGATGGATAAATGCTATGAAAGATGAGTTGAAATCAATGGAATATAATGAAGTTAGGGACCTTGTTGAATTTCTTGACGGTTGTAAAAGAGTTGGGTGTAAATGGGTCTTTAAGACCAAACACGACTCTACTGGCAACATTGAGCGTCACAAGGCCAGAATTGTTGCCAAAGGTTTCACTTAGAAAGATAGCATCGACTATAAAGAGACATATTCACCTGTCTCTAGAAAAGATTCACTCAAAATTATAATGGCTTTAGTAGCTCATTATGACTTAGAGCTACATCAAATGGATGTGAAAACAACTTTTCTAAATGGAAATTTGGAGGAAGAAGTTTATATGAATCAACTTGAGGGGTTTTATATTAATGGAAAGGAACACATGGTGTGTAAACTTAAGAAGTCAATATATAGACTTAAACAAGCTTCCTGACGATGGTATCTTAAGTTTAATAAAACTATTGTAACTTCTGGATTTAAGGAAAGTACTGTTGATCGGTGTATATATCTGAGGGTCAGTGGGAGTAAGTTTATTATTGTAACAACCGGGTTCCGTCGTTATAGGAAATCCAACAGGGAAAATTTTTGGGTCGAAAAAGTTTTTCGTAGTAATTTGATATTTCCCAACCTAGTCCAAATTTGGATGAAATCGGAGTTTGTGAGGTCTAGGAAAATCTGGTATCAATTGGGTGATCTAATTATGAATTTGATCACATGAGTAGATAGAGAAGTCGTTAAGGAACCCGTATGACTTTACGGAATTGAATTCATGCGAGTAGAACTCCGAAAATTGATCTTAGCGTGAACACGTAATTTCTGAGTGTCGTTGGTTGAAGGTATATTATGAAATGGGGTCTTGGAATTATTAAAATACCTCACTGGTTCAGTGCAAGAAGCAGGGGTGGGATTTCTGCCGCCAGGGCGGTACCACTGTAGCAGTGTGAGGACCACATTGGCGGGTCTGATGCTACTTAAGTCGGAAATAAACACCAAAATGTCTTTATTCTGCACTTTTTGACTATGAGAGCAAGGAGACGAACCCCGGACGATTCTTGGCAGTTTTCCACCATTTTTAAGGCTAAAGGTAAGGTTTTAACTCCCTGAATCCATTTTTTGATCCATAGAACGTACTCTAATAAGTACTTATTGAGGGCGAAGAGTTTTGATTTGAGAATTATGGTGGGAAAAGCCCTAATTTGGATAGTGGGATCATAGGTATGATCTAGGGTTGATAGAATTGTTAGTAATTCGGGTAATTAGTAATTGTTTATTGATTCTCGTGTTACATTGATTGTTTGTAGACCAAGAACAAGCGGAACAAATTCAAAAAAGGAAGAATCAAGTTTCTTAGGGTTTCAAGCTTGCTTCGAGGTAGGTGATGGTTGTGATTCTATGATTGTGTGATGTATGTTTGTTCTTGCTTCATTATGATACATGTATGTATGCGAATGTGGTAGTATTGATCACATTAATTGTAAATGAGGATATATGAATGATGAATGCCATGAATCATGACTTGATTGTATGATTACGAGAATGTACTTTGTGATTGTGATTGTGATTATGTCTTGTTGAATGGATCAGATGTTGTGTTCCGACACACTAACTTGGATCGGTTGCCACGTTCCGACATAATCATTGGATCGGATACCATGTTTCGGTATATTAACCTTTTGGGTTTGGGTTCGATGAGAGAACCAATGACTTGACATAACTGTGATATTTGAGAATTCTGAAATTGTACGTTGTTCTTAAATGATGATGATATTGTATATGTTCGATGTATGCATGTTGTTATATTATTGTATGACTTATATATGTTGCACTTAGTGGGATGGCCGCGTGATCCTACCAGTACACTGTGGTTATGTACTGATATTGCACTTGTTCTTTCTTTGTTGAGTACATGGCATCTTCAGGCACCTATTGACAAACTAGTTTAGAAGATCAATAATCGTCGATCGAATTCAAGGGTGATCCAGTTCTTCCAGGCTATCATGAGTTCTCCTTTCGTCTTTATCCACCTTTCAGACTTAGATTTTTCTTGTTAGTTAATTAGTTCATTAGTTTGAGGTTGTATCCCTTCTTGTTTAAACTTATGGATATTGTTAGAGTTTTGGTACATTGACTTTCACGTTCTAGGTGTATTTCCGCATTGTTTAGTTTTTAGATCTTTTGGAAGTTTAAGGGAACTTTAGTCTTTAGTTATTTAACTTTCTTCCGTAAATTTAATGCTGGAGTATTTGATTAGAGTTGGTTAACTAATTAGTGTTAATGGTTCTCCCACCGGAGGGTTAGTGTGGGTGCCAATCCCGATGGTCTGGGTCGTGAGAATGTTGGTATTAGATCCTAGGTTCATTGATCTTGATGTACTAAAACGAGTCTTGTAGAGTCTTGCGGAACAGTATGGAGATGTTTGTACTTTTCTTCTAGAGGCTATAGGACTTTAGGAAATCTCTCTGTTCTCTTGTCTCCTTTCGTGCTATAACTTGATTCCAATTGGTATCTGTCGATTTGAATTGGTATCTAACCTTCCTTCAATTTTATGTCCGCAGATGGTTAACACTAGATTCAACAACGTCAGGCCCGTAGCTCCCGTCAATGCTCCAGCTGAGGAATCTGCAGCGAGAGGTCGCGGTCGAGGTAAAGGTAGAGGAAGAGCGAGGGGTAGAGGCCGAGGAAGAGTGGCGCCTACTAGAGATGGGGTACCGGTCGAAAATGATCACCAAAATGAGGCCCCTTTCGTGTATCATGAAGAGATAGAGGAGAATCTTGAGGTTGAAAATGTTGAGGAGGTTGGACAAGAGGAAGAGGTGCAGGCTGAGACAACAAGCATTCCTCCCATCGACCCAGTGTTAGCTCAGTAGATCATGTCATTCCTGAAAGGGTTGGTTGGTGTTGAAGTGCTTCCTTATGTTCAAGCAACTCAAGATCCCGCCAATCCTCCTATTGCTATCACTGTCCCCCAATATGGGAGGGAATGTAGGTAATGATGCTTTCTTCCGTCCTTTGTTGGGTTATGTTATGACTGGTAATGAGCATAAAATGTTGACTAAATTTTTGAAGCTAAAGACTCTTGTATTTCTTGGATCTGAGAGTAAGGATGCTTATGAGTTTATCCTAGATTACTATGAGAGGCTTCATAAGTTGGGAATTGTCCATCAGCATGGGGTTGAGTTCGTGACTTTTCAGCTTCAAGGTGAGGCTAAGTAGTGGTGGAGAGCTTATATGGAATGCAGATCTTCAGTTTTACCTCCACTTACTTGGACCCAATTTCGTGCTTTGTTTTTGGAGAAGTATGTGCGTAGGACTTTGAGGGATCGTAAGAAGGATGAGTTCATGGCTTTGGAGCAAGGTAGTATGTCTGTGGCTGCTTATGAGGCCAAGTTTCATGCATTGTCTAGATATGCTACACAACTGGTGACTACAGAGGAAGAGAGGATCCGTTTATTTATTAAGGGACTAAATTCTGAGTTGCAGGTATTATCTGTTCATATGACCTCTGCAGGAAGGAGCTTTAATGAGGTAATAGACTTTGTTAAGAAAGTGGAGGGGGTGAGGCGAGAAGGTCAGGCTAAGGTTAGCAAAAAGGGCCAAGAACTCGGGTAACTTTCAAGAATCGTATTCCAAGGGGTCAGGGAGGCCAACACTTGCAGCCAGGCCAATTTAGTCCGCCATGCCTGCCTCTACAAGTAATTACTCAAGAACTCCACCTCATAATTTGATTCAGGATAGCCAGGGAGTCACACCTTCGACGGGCAGCAAGCTATTTTTTTACCGTACTTGCTACAATTGTGGAGAACCTAGGCATATGAGGAGAGATTGTCCCCACCCACGAGTCTTAGATTCTTTGCAACAGCCATCTAAAACAGTGGTACCCGTGGGGAATGGTAATAATGGTCGAGGGCGTCCACAAGGTTGGCGAGAAGGATATCAGCGAGGGCGTGGAGGTAGAGGAAATGGTAACGCATGCAGGGGTAAGGTGCAACCAGGTAGGAAAGTCGTTCGACATAAGGATAGGGATCAATGTTACGCCTTTCCGGGAGAGAATGAGGCAGAGGCGTCTGACGCGGTGATCACATGTACTATTATTGTTTGTGACCGGATGGCTAATGTGTTATTTGATCCGGTTTCTACTTATTTATATGTATTCGTGCAATTTGCCTCAGAATTTGCTATGATTTGTGATATACTTGATGCCCCCAGCCATGTTTCTACCCCAGTTGGAAAGTCTGTCATATTCACCCATGTTTATCGTGCTTGTCTTATTTTTTTATGGGTTTCCAGACTTGAACTGATTTGGTGATTTTGGATATGACTGACTTTGATATAGTCTTAGGCATAACTTGGTTCTCCCCCTATTATGCTGTGCTTTATTGTAATACTAAGTCCGTAACTCTAGAAATTCCGTGAAGGGAAACGTTAGAGTGGGAAGGGGTGTACAAGCCTAAGCAAGCTAAGATCATATCCTCTATTCGGGCTAGGAAACTGGTAGGGCAGGGTTGTGTGGCTTATTTGGCTCATATTAGGGATGTTGAGGTTGATACTCCATCTATTGAGTCTATTCCTATGGTGTCAGAATTTAGAGAAGTGTTTCCTAATGACTTGGTTGGTATGCCTCTGGATAGACATATACACTTCTACATTGATTTAGAACCTAGTACTCGCCCCACTTTTATCCCTCCATATCGCATGGCTCCGATGGAATTAAGAGAGCTTAAGACTCAAATCCAAAGCTTCTTGATAAGGGATTTATTCGACCTAGTGCTTCCCTATGGAGTGCCCCCGTTTTTTTTCTTAAGAAAAAGGATGGTAGTATGAGAATGTGTATAAATTACGGGCAATTGAATAGAGTCACTATTCAAAACAAGTATCATTTACCTCGAATAGATGATCTTTTTGACCAATTGCAAGGTGCATCAGTTTTCTCCAAGATTGATCTAAGGTCTGGCTACCATCAGATGAAAATTAGTCTTGAGGATGTGCCTAAGACGGCGTTAGAACCCGCTAAGGGCACTATGAGGTTTTAGCTATGTCTTTTGGCTTGACTAATGCACATGCAACTTTTATGAGTTTAATTAATGAGGTGTTCAAACCATTTCTTGATTCATTTGTCATAGTCTTTATTGATGATATTTTGGTCTATTCGAAAAGTGAGGAAAAGCATGCCGACCATCTTCGTATTGTTCTGGGTGTTCTTGGGAAACAAAGGTTGTATGCTAAATTCTCTAAGTGTGAATTTTGGTTGACTTCAGTTGCATTTTTGGGGCATGTAGTTTCAAAAGATGGGGGAATGGTAGATCCTGAAAAGATTGAGGCGATTAAGAATTGGGTTTGACCTAGCTCTGTGATGGAAGTTACGAGTTCTGAGGGGCTCGCTAGCTACTATTGTCGATTTGTGAAGAACTTTGCTTCTATTGCCACTCAATTGACAAATTTGACCAAAAAGGAGATACCATGTGAATGGACTGAAAAATGTGAGGATAGCTTTCAAAAGCTCAAGACTATCTTGACCACAACACCTATCCTAGCATTACCGGTGGTAGGTAAAGATTTTATTGTTTATTATGATGCTTCAAATTCTAGTTTGGGTGTTGTGTTGATGCAGGATAAGAATGTCATAGCTTATGCATCGCGTCAATTGAAGGTGCATGAGAGAAATTATCCAACACATGATTTGGAGTTGGCAGCAGTAGTGTTTGCTCTTAAGATCGGGCGGCATTACCTTTATGGTGTTAAGTGTGAGGTGTGTACTGATCATCGCAGCTTGCAGCATGTATTCATTCAAAAGGATCTGAATTTGAGAAAAAGAAGGTGGATGGAGTTACTTAAAGATTATGATGTCACCATTTAAAACCATCCGAGTAAGGCTAATGTAATGGCATACGCTTTGAGTCGAAAGGCGGTAAGTATGGGTAGTTTAGCTTGCTTGAGTGTAACTAAGCGACCTTTGGCTAAGGAAATTTAGACCTTAGAGTCTAAGTTCATGCAGTTGGACATCTCAGAAAGAGGTAGGGTGTTAGCTAGTATTGAAGTAAGGGCCACGTTCCTTGAGGAGATCAAGGCCAAGCAACTTAAGGATGACAATTTGAATGAACTTAAGAAGAAAACTACGATTGGTAAAGCACAAGAGACCACTCTTGATGCGGAAGGTGTGCTCAGTTTTAAGAGAAGGATTTGTGATTCTCGAATTGATGATTTGATTCAGAAATAGTTGACATAATCCCATGGTTCACGATATTCCATACATTCGGGTGTGATCAAGATATACCGAGATTTGAAGTGAATTTATTCGTGGCCGGGCATGAAGAAGGATATAGCGGAGTTTGTGGCAAAGTGGGAAAGGATAGCCATGGATTTTGTGGTTGGTCTTCCCAAGACTTTGAGGAAGTTTGACTCTATTTGGGTATTGGTTGATAGATTGATGAAGTCAGCCCAATTCATTCCGGTAAGAATAGATTATAATGCTGAACAATTGGCTAAGGTTGATATGAAAGAGATAGTGAGGTTGCATGGGGTGCCCCTTTCTATCATCTCAGATTATGGTACTCAGTTTACCTCCAAGTTTTTGATGAAATTACATGCTGAATTGGGCACACAACTCACTTTAGTACAACCTTCCATCCACAGACGGACGGGCAGTCGGAGAGGACTATTCAAGTATTAGAAGATATGTTGAGGGCATGTGTGATCGATTTTGGAGGGCATTGGGATAAGTTCCTACCTTTTTGTGAGTTCTCCTATAATAATAGTTATCACTCCAGCATAGATATGGCACCATTTGAGGCACTATATGGGAGGGGATGTAGATCACCCATTGGATGGTTCGAGGCTGGAGATGTGAAACCTTTGGGGGTTGATTTGGTGAAGGATGCTCAAGATAAGGTGAGGAGTATTCAAGCTAACCTTCTAGCAGCCCAGAGTAGACAGAAGAAGTATGTGGATCATAAGGTAAGAGACATGGCGTTTCAAACCGGTGAGAATGTTCTTCTTAAAGTATCACCCATGAAAGGGGTGATGAGATTTGGAAAGTATGGGAAAACTAAGTCCGTGATACATTGGTCCCTTTGAGGTTTTTGAATGTGTAGGGCCAGTGGCGTATAGATTGGCCTAACCTCCTAACCTATCGGGGGTTCATTCGGTATTTCATGTGTCCATGTTGAAGAGACAAAGACCTCCAATATGAGGAGGAACCAATTGAAATTCTTGATCGGGATGTGTGTACGCTAAGGACCAAAGAGATTAAGTCCGTGAAAGTTTAATGGAAGCATCGTCCAGTTTAGGAAGTTACTTGGGAGACTGAGAGGGACATGCGACACAAGTATCCCCAATTGTTCATTGATTCAGGTACTACTCCATTCTTCTTTAGCCTGTTTTTCCTAAGTTTGTCACTCGGGAATGAGTAATGGGTAAATTGGTATCTATTGTAACGATCGGGTTCCGTCGTTATAGGGATTCCAACAGGGAATTTTTTTGGGTTGAAAATCTATTTCGTAGTAATTTGAGATTTCCTAACCTAGTCCAGATTTGGACAAAATCGGAGTCTGTGATGTATATGGAAATCTGGTAGCAATTGGATGATATAATTACGAATTTGATCCCATGAGTAAATAGATAAGTTGTTAAGGAACCAGTACGACTCTATAGAATTTAATTCGGGCGAGTATAACTCCCGAAATTGATCTTAGCATGAACGGGTAATTTCTGAGTGTTGTTGGTTGAAGGTGTGTTGTGAAATGGAGTCTTGGAATTTTAAAAATAGCTCACTGGTTCCATGCAAGCCACTGGGGTGAGATTTTTTTCGCTTGGGCGGGGTCGCTGTTGTTGTGTGAGGACCGTTGTGTCAGGTCCGACATGACTTAAGTCGAAAATAAACCCCAAAACGTCTTTATTCTACACTTTTCAACTTAAAGAGATAGGAGACGAACCGTAGGCGATTCTTGACAGTTTTCTACCATTTTTAAGGCTAAAGGTAAGGTTTTAACTCGCCGAATCCATTTTTTGATCCGTAGAATGTAATCTAATGGGTAGTCATCGAGGGGGAAGAATTTTGATCTGAGAATTATGGTGGGAAAAGCCCTAATTTGGATAGTGGGACCATGGGTATTATCTAGGGTTGATAGAATTGTTAGTAATTCGGGTAATTAGTGATTGTTTATTGATTCCTGTGTTATTGATTGTTTGTAGACCAAGAACAAGCGAAACAAATTTGGAAAGGGAAGAATCCAGTTTCTTAGGGTTTCAAGCTTGTTTCGAGGTAGGTGATGGTTGTGATTCTATGATTGTGTGACGTATATTTGTTTTTGCTTCATTATGATACATGTATGTATGCGAATGTTGCATTATTGATCACATTAATTGTAAATGAGGATATATGAATGATGAATGTCTTGAATCATGACTTGATTGTGTGATTATGAGAATGTACTTTGTGATTGTGATTGTGTCTTGTTGAATGGATCGAGTGTTGCATTCCGACACACTAGTTGGATCAGTTGCCACGTTTCGGCATAATCATTGGATCGGGTACCACGTTCTGGTATGCTAACGTTTGGGTTTGGCTTCCATGAGAGAACCAACGACTTGACATAACTGTGATATTTGAGAATTCTGAAATTGTACGTTGTTCTTAAATGATGATGATATTGTATATGTTTGATCTATGCATGCTGTTATATTGTTTTATGACTTATATATGTTGCACTTAGTGGGATAGACGTGTGATCCTACCAGTACACTATGGTTGTGTACTGATACTGCACTTGCTCTTTCTTTGTTGAGTACAGGGCATCTTCAGGCGGCTATTGACAAACCTCGTTTAGAAGATCAGTGATCGTCGATCGAATTCAAGGGTGAGCCAGTTCTTTCAAGCTGTCATCATGTGTTCTCCTTTCGTTTATGTCTACATTTCGGACTAAGACTTTTCTAGTTAGTTTATTAGTTCATTAGTTTGGGGTTGTATCCCTTCTTGTTTAGACTTATGGATCTTGTTAGAGTTTTGGTACATTGACTTTTAGGTTCTAGGTGTATTTCCACATTGTTTAGTTCATAGATCTTTTGGAAGTGTATAGGAACTTCAGTCTTTAGCTATTTAACTTCCTTCCGTAACTTTAATGTTGTAGTATTTGATTAGAGTTGATTAACTAATTAGTGTTAATGGTTCTCCCACCGGAGGGTTAGTGTGGGTGCCAATCACAATGGTCTGGGTTGTGACAATTATGTTAGTCTTGTATGTTGATGACATCTTGCTTGCTACTATTGATCTTGGTTTATTGCATGATACCAAGAGATAGATATCTATCTAACAATTTTGAAATGAAAGATATGGGAGAGGCAACCTATGTGATTGGGATAGAAATAATTCGAAACAGATCATAAGGATTATTGAG
>JAJOOF010004261.1:0-24870 GCA_029582545.1 Solanum lignicaule | reverse complement strand
TAACTTGAAGCAAAATTATTTACTTAGCCACAATATTTTGTTTCAAATAACTTATTATGGCTAAAGAGTTGCTATTGCTACAATTATTTTTATTGGGTCGCAAAAAAGTTATAATTAGCTACCGAATTTTATTGTAGCAATAAAATTGTAGCTATTTAGATAATTATTTCCATGATTGTTAGCAATTATAGAAAATACAAGGATTTTGCTTTGTAAACTTTATATTCGTGGCTAAGAAATTTGACGAATTTTTATATAGCCACGAAATTTGAATTTTTATGGCTATTACTAGGTAATAGCTACGATTTTTGAATTCATAGCTTAGTTTTCGTAGCAATAAGTATATTTTCTTGTAGTGGTCACACATGTATAGTTCTTTTCATGTTTATTATTATTATTTCTATTTTATGAGCTTTTGTAAAGTTACATTATTGTCGTGTCATGTCAAATTTATTAGAAAAGTCATATATTTATTTTATAAGCATATTCTTATTGGTTAAACCGAAAATCGAACCATTAAGGACCAAAACCGATAAACCAAAAACCGATAAAAAATTATCTTATTGGTTCGTTATTGGTTTAACGTATTTAAAAACCAAAAATCGATAAACCGAACCGATAATTCATAAAATCGAACCGAACCGACAGATGCACACCCCTAGTTGTAGATCCACCAGCTAGGAATGCAAGTACAAATGTCTATTTTGACCCAACTGTCAATTTTTTTTTAATTTTAGTTGTATATGTTTTTTTTAATAATGTTGAGTTTAGAGAAGCACTACAAACTTACTCTATTCAGAAAGATGTGAACCTTAAACTTAAACCTAATGAAAAGGAGAGGATCAGGGCAAAGTGTAATAAAAAGGGTTGTCCTTAGCATATTCTTGGAAGTATTGATGGTAATACTGGAAATTTTATTGTGAAAGCATATTTTCCTGTCCATAAGTGTTTCAAAAGAACAAGAAACAAGTTTTGTACTCCAAAGTGGATTAGTAAGACTTACAAAGACAGATTCATGAGTGAGCCTAACATTAGACTCCATCAGATTCAAGGCTTGGTAAGAAAGGACTATGGATTGTATGTTAGTAAAACAAGTTGTAGAAGAGCAAAAATAAAAGTCATGAATGAGCATATGGGTGATTTCGTAGAGAAATTTTCTAGATTGTATGATTATGCTGAGGAGTTGAAGTCTACAAATTCAGAAACTATTGTGGTTGTTAGGACATCCAAGAATACAATTCCTGGAAAAGAGGTATTCCAAGGAATTTATATTTGTCTTGGAGCACTAAAAAGTGGTTGGATGGAGGGGTGTAGAAGGATAATTGGTTTTGATGGTGCATTTCTGAAAGGTGTATGTAGAGGTGAATTGTTGTCTTGCATTTCCAAGGATGAAAATTATTAGATGTACCCTGTAGCATGGGCAGTAGTTAATAAAGAATCCAAGGACACATTGTCTTGATTTATCAAGTGCATCAAACATGATTTGGAGCTGACACAAATCGAAGGTGAAGGACTCACAGTTATGTCTGATATGTAGAAGGTATGAGAACACTTTGTAGTCTTTTTTTTTACTATGCTATAGCAATTTCTATGTTACACTTATATTCCTATTATTTTTTCTTGGCATGCCTTTTTTTTTATAGGGCCTTAACATAGCACTTACTGATTTATAGCCAAATATTGAGCTTAGATGGTGTGCTAGACATATATGGTCCAACTGGAAGAAGGTATGGAGGGGTGAAAAAAGGAGGAAAAAAATTTGGCAGGTTGCCAGGGCTCCATTTGAAGTTCATTTACAATCAAAACTTGATAAAATGAGTTGCTGGGAGAAGGCATTGTGAAAGCTTTGTTAAAGTACAATAAAGAAGCATGGTGTAGGGCATTATTTAAGGAACATGGCAAGTGTGACATAGTTGAGAATAATATGTGTGAGACATTCAATAGTTGAATCTTGGCAGCTAGTTTCAAATCAATCATCACTATGTTAGAGGAAATTAGAGTCAAAGTCATGGAAAGAACGACTCAAATGAGAGAATTTTCTTAAAAATGGGTAACTGATGTGTCACCTATGGCTATGCAAATTCTTAGTGAGAATGCTGAACATGCAACCATATGTGAGGTTAAATTTAATGGAGATAATGGCTATGAGATTCAGTATCCATCATATAAACATGTTGTTAATCTTTAAAATAAAGTGTGTAGTTGTAGGTCATGGCAACTGAAAGGAATTCCTTGTGCACATGGAATTACTGCAATGCATTACAAGGATCTAGATGTTGAGTCATTTGTTGATCACCGGTACAAGAAGGAAACATATTTGAAAGCTTATAATAAGTTCATTCAACCTATGACAAACATGAAGATGTGGTCAAAGAGCACAAGACCATCCATTGAGCCACCTGAAATCACTCCTATGCCAGGAAGACCAAGAAAAAAAAGGTCAAAAGATAGTGATGATCCTAGTAAGAAGAAGTTTGGAAAGGCTACAAGGAAGGGGAGAAAAATGAAATGTTCTTTGTGCAAGAATTTTGGACATAACAAGAAAGGATGTCCAATTGCTTTAAGTTTTGCTTTAACTTCTTCAACTTTGTTAATGAAATTTATTTTATCAATAATTCTTAATTCAATTTGAAAAATTGTGTATGTAGAAAAATGACTATACTACTGGAACTGCAAGAACTGCTACAGGTGGAAGTGATGGTGCAACTACTTCAGCAGCTTCTACAGGTGTAACTGCTGGTGCAACTACTTCAGCAGCTTCTACAGGTGTAACTGTTGGTGCAACTACTTCAACAACATGTACTGATGGAAGTGGTGGTGCAACTACTAAAAGACCACTCACTACTTCAGCAGCTTCTAGAGGTGCAACTACTGCTGCAACATGTACTGATGGAAGTGGTGGTACAACTACTAAAAGACCAGTCACTACTTCAGCAGCAACAACTACTGGTGGAAGTGTTGCAAATATTTCTGTAAATTTTGCAAGTGTTGCTCAACCAACAAGTCAATTTAGTACTCAACAATCAACTACTGGTGCTAGTGGCTCAAAGAGGAGTATAGCAAAGTTTAAAGAGGTGGTGCAAATCCCGGATATAAGAGGCTAAGAACAGAGAAGCCAAGAACAACTGGTTTTGGTGTGCTATTTGAAGGAAATGGTAGTGTGATAGAAAGGGTAAGTATTATCATTTAAGGACCTTTAGTTTGATCTGGAACTACTGATAGAGTGTTACATAGTGCAACATTGAAGAGTTCAGCGCCTACCAATATTGATCTTGGTTACAAACCCAATGGACTAAGGTGAAAGGGTGGAGCTGCAGTTACGCAAAGGAAGTTACAAGAACAAAGTTACAAACGAGTCACTCAGTCCACACCAAGCACTCAAGACGCATAATATTTCATAGTAAAGACTCATATTTTGTCTAGCTAAATTCTCAATGACATTGTCTATGATACTTTTCAACTGTTGTGTTAACTTGCTATGACAAACAAGTTATTTTTGCTTATGAATTTGCTATGATAATTATAAGTCTTAATCTGGATATTTTCATACATTATATTACATTATCATAGTACTCAAATGAACAAATCATCAAGACATCTTAAATACAAAAGATAGAAACCACATGACAACAATCACAACAACACTGATATCAATACTAATGTTCGATCTCCCCTGTCTTCCATGTCTTCCATGCATGCCTTTCCTGCCTTCCATGCCTTCCATGATCAACATTTGTTGATTGGTTCTTCAAGTAGTATTGTTCTTGGTATGTAGGATCAACCATATCAGCCCATCGAAAAAACCCACATCCATTACCATTTGAGTATTTTTGACAGCCCCAAAACATTCTTCCTAGATTAGTTGATGTTCTTGACATCTTAAGTTCAGCATGAAGTCCATAATAGCAAAAATAAACAAAAAAATTAATGAGTAAGAAAAAGGCGACAGAATTAAAATATAGATTGGGCCTGATCTATTGTGGAGAACAAGAAGAAATTTGGAGTGAAGAAATTCGGAGAGAGATAAACGAGTGAGAAAGAGAAGAAATTTGGGATATTTGAAGAAGAAATTAGGGAAATTTGAGGAAAATGGCCAAAAATGACCGTTATTGGCTTTTTAAAAGCATCTCATGCTCCTAAAGTGAGTGTAAGTCACGCACTTGAATTGCTTTTGCCACATGGGATGACCGGTCAAAAAAGAGTTTAAAATGTTGGGTTTTAGTGGGTTCGAGGGTTCAGTTGGCAAAGTCGTGAGTAGAAGGGCCAAGTGACAAACTGAGACAAGTATGGGGCCTCCCAGACCATTCTGCCTATATTGAATATAGAATGAAATAGTGTTACACTTATGTTAAATAAATACATTATCATCAAATTAAAACTAAGTATCAATACTAGGTAGACATAAATCGATTGTGTGAAAGAATCAATTTTGTCATTAATAAATCAATTAGTGTGGACACTTCTGCTAAAGTTTTGTTGTCATGTATAAAAATAGTGTTTCTATTTTACTAGGGTAATAAGCTCCCATGTCAAGCTTAATCTGATTATTAGGACTTAGGAGAAAGTTGACAAAGAAGAAGCTCTCCGACTCCAAGGCTTTTTACCAAGGATTCTCCCTTTATATTTAAGTCTTTGTTTTCTTGCTTTTTAATTAATTTGATCAAAATTGAATATAAACAATTCTTAGTTTGGAGAAATATATTGTTGTTGTGGCTACTGGTTCTCTATGCCTCCCCTCCCCCCTCCCCATGTTTTTTATTCACACCACATTCAATTAAATTTCTTCATAAATATGTTACTTTAATATATTATACAACATGAAGTAATTTATAACAATCTACCATATATGATATATAACCAAAGTACATGCACTTTTTCATTATTATTTTTATTTTGTAACTCGATCACATGTTTTACAGTATTTTTAATGCATTTTTTCAGTTTAGTACTCATTGATATATGGATAGAGAAAATAGAGAATTAGTAAAGAGTAAAATCTTAAACGTGTACCCGTAAATGCTAAATATATTTTTTTGGTAAATAAACATTTTATTTATTATCAAAATAGGCTTACAACTCGAATTCGTAATCTAGGAAGACACCAACTGGACATCAGTCCCAAGTTAGATTTCAAACAACTATGTCCTTACTCCTATAACTATACTTATGGTGGGAAAAAGTTGAGCCTTTGCACATATTCAACCAGTTTAGGTGCATAGCTAGCTCGGAAGTGGATCTCTTGAATGATCAATCATGTGACAAATGCTAAAATTTAGTTAGGTCAAGCATGCTTAAACTCAGTAAGTCAAATATGTTCTTAATTTATCTCAATGAAATTTAGTCGTATAGAGTATGACTTAGGAGTTATTAAAAAATCATATAAAGTTAAAAACAAATAGGTAATTTTTGCTGGAACTAAAGTTATTTTGGTATAAATTTGAGATCACTTTTTCAGCATCACTAAAATTAAAGTTTTCAGCAAAAGAAGGAAGAAAAACACCAAGTTTCCCAACTATCGAGGTGCTCAAAATCAAAACTTTCGGCAATTGAAAAATCAACAACAACAATAATATATCAATGAGATCCCACTAAGTGGGTCTGGAGAGGGCAGAGTGTCCACATGCGTTAACAAATTACATCTTGAAACAAGCTAATATATTATTATTTTTTGTTGATATAATACAAATAATGAAGATTGATTATTATTATTTTTGTGGTAAGAATCACATTTGTATTGTTGATATCATCTTCGTCTTGAATAATAAGATCCAACAGGAGGTTGATTAGAGCTTTTAGATGTGAAACGCCTACAGTTGGGCAAAAATGAAGAGGTAACAGGGTAAGGATTCAACATTAACTGTCACGATCCAATCCACCGAGTCGTGCATACACCTACTCTAATATCTAAATAGGAGAATTCTTACCCCAAAACTGGAATATGAAATGCAGAAGTAAATAAAATATAAACTAAGCACACTGTTATAAATACATAAAATACTCAAACTTAGTTAAAATACAATATACTTTTGTCAAGAATACATTGAACCCTCCCAAGAAATTAATCTAAATAGGTACAAGAATTTCTAAGAGATAACAAGATTTAAAATAACAAGACAACTCCCACCATAAGGATAGAGAGGTAGAAGTTGTCTGAGATCATTTTCGCCTTCTCCTGAGAAACAACATTGATTCTGCAAGCAGACTATGCCAAGTGGCATAACAAGAGTAGTATCAGTACAAACAACATGTACTAGTAGGCATAGCAAGAGTAGTATCAATAAATGATGTTTTCATCAAGGGGAGTAAAATACGTATTACTACACTCTTTTTTTCCTAATCAAGATTTTGTCCTACTAATTTTTTCTGACAAGATTTTTAATGAGGTAATAAATAATACGTATTTCAAAATATGTGTACTCCTTTTCCTTTACTTGAAATTTTTTTCCATTGAGTTTTTCCTAGTAAAGTTTTAATAAGACACATGATCTATGAACATCTAAGGGGAGTGTTATAAATATTTGATGACCAAACTCATAAGGGGGACCTTAAACTTGCCACAATTTTTCATTTTGGCATCTTAACTATGACTTGTTTCAAGTAGACACTTCAACATCATTAAAAGTAGATCATTTAAACACAAATAAGTAATGTGGCAGAGTGTGTGCATCACACTTTCTCTTAGAGAGTGTCACGACCCAAAAATGGATGTGATGGCACTTGTCTTTTTCCACCAAGACAAGTCAGCCTCAACCCAACGAAAAAGAAAGAAAAGTGGAAAACAGTAAAGAAAAGAACAAGATAAAGCGGAAAAACTTCTTCTTCTACAACCCCCAAAATCTGGTTGTCATATGTACAAACCACTAAATACATAAGTGCGGAATTAAGAAATAAATACAAGTCTCAATCTTTGTTTCTCAAATAGAACAAAGTGTAAGAAAAGGAAAAAGAGGGTTTGCCGAATGACAAGCAGCTACCTCTTCAAGTCCTTGACGAGCCTCGAGATAAATAGAAGGAGAAAGAGATCACACGGATTTGGGTTCGGAACCTACACAAGTGTAGAAGTAAGGGTGAGTACCAACAACACAGTACTCATCAAGCAACCTACTAAGCAAAACAACTAGCTAGAAATCAAATACCCTTTACACTCTAATCGAACCTCCTCAAACTGCACATAAATCAGCCCAACCTAGCAATTCTAAAATACACGGCTCAGAAGCCCAATATTCACAATTCAATCCCCACAAAACAACAATTGAACAAGTCAAATAAGTCAATCTCAACAACAAGTAGTTCAGTTGCACATAACGAGGACATCAATCATAATTCACAAGTAAGTCACGCAAAAGCATCTAGTGTATCAAGTCACAATGATCATCACTATCCGAAATCATTTCTCATTGGCTCTATAACACTCGCCAGTAAACACCTTAGCATGATAACACTCACCGATAAAGACCTCGTCATAATAACACTCTCTGATAAAGACCTCGGCATAATAACACTCGCCGATAAAGACCTCGGCATCACTATCATCACATGTCTCATCACGGTGTTCAGCGATCAAAGCACACAAGCAATATCACACCACATAGAAGAGACAATAATTTGCACAATTCAAGTCCACAATCATGCTTTCAAGCATTTTATCAGTCAATGAATAAGGGTTACATTAAGGCAATTCACATCATCATGTTCAACACATAGCCTTTTTTTCATATCAACCCCTTTTAATTCATTTAGATGTAACAAGTGGACAATTTAACCCTTCACCTCATCCCCATTACTCCCAACACACAAGCAACGGAGGAAGCATACAAATTCAACTAGAATACAAGGTTTAGAAAGCCACTTGCCTTAAATGAATAATCAATCACTCCAATAATTAAGTTTTCCCCTTCCGAATCACTTTTGAAGCCACACAATCTATAAATAAGCAAGTGTTTACAATCACTTTCAGGAAACAACAACACCCACAACATTTCCCTTGAACAGTGGGTCATTCAACACATTATCCAATTCAAAAAATCAGGTTTGAATAAAAAAATAATACTTGAAAACATTACTCAAGGCTTTAGGAACATCATTAGGGAAAATCTTTTCGAAAATGGACTTAAAAATCAAGTCATAACTCACTTTTACTTCAAAACGCAAGTTCATTAAGAACTCCCAATTTTATCAACCCAAAATCTTGATTTAAACTCATAAATTCAATAATAATAATGGGTAATCGAAGATTTAGAGTTAAGAAACGTACCCATAAATTTTATCTTGAAATCGCATCTACTGAGTTCTCAAAGCTCCAAAAATAAAAATGGGAAGAAACCCTAAAATTTGGATTCAACGCTGCTAGGGGTCCACCGCGAATGCAGGTTTTTAATGACTGGACCTCCGCCAACGCGACAGGTCTCCCGCGAATGCGGAGGTCAACACTTTGACCTCCCGCGAATGCGGGGTTCTCACCTTCTCCCTCCGCAAACGCAGAGGGTTGCACCAGAACACAGAAAAATCAGCCAACTCAAAATCATCGAAAAGACCTTCGAGTTTCATTCGGACTCCTGTAAACACAAACCACATATGCAATTCTATTATACTCGACGTTCTAGAAATGGAACCGTCTAAACATGAATTTGAAGTCTCTTTGACCCGACATCCGTGAAAACCACAACTAACTCAACGCCGAAAAAGGCTAAAATAAATTCGGGACCTCTCAAAAATCAACTAAGACCTCACCTAAGCCTAAAATCTTCCCCCGAATCCAACGTACCTCTAGGAATTTTGATCCGAGCATGCGAACCCAAAATGTTGACCAAAGTTAACCCATAGGCTAAAATTCCATAATTTCACAACTTAGGACTCAAATCCTACTGAAACCGACAACTCTCACAAATTCAATTTCACAATTTGGGACTGATGGAATCCCATTCCGACGCTCGAAACTCCAAAAGACACCGAAAACCACTTTCTTAACAACTTAGTCTTTCAAACTCAAAACTTACCAAAAATCTCAACTTTTAACTAAAGGTTCAAAACCAACTTTTCAAACTCAATCAAAAACGACTCAGGGTCGATATTGGAAGGGAAAAATTGTAATTTCCACAGAAAAACAAAAAATAACTGACCGGGTCATTATAAAGAGTGAAAGCCAAAAAGAGGTATTCTTTTTTAAAAAACATGTTTTATTTCTTCTTTTATCTCTTGCCACCGTCAATACCACCACTCTTCGCCCGCAAGATTGGGTCTTTTGGAGTCAAAAATGAATTCTTTTCTGATTGAATGATTTTAAAATTTTATTTGGGGATAAAAGATTTACACGACAGTTATTTAATTGGGGCCAAACACATACACAACTCTTCTAATTTGTCCTTAGTTTCCATTTTGGCACTAAATCTTAGCCTTGTTCCATTTCAACCCTTCAACTTTATTTTTATGTATCAATTGAACACAAAATACTAATTTTATGATTTCATTATTTTTATATATGATCATCAACTGGAATTTTGCATTATAAAAATCGGCACTCGTCCATTAGTTTTTGTAAAAAAATTAAAAATGAATGAAGATTGATTATTTTAAATATAAAAATAACTATTTTTTTAGAGTATCTCTGTATTTTTGTGAATAATAACTGATGAAAAGTGCTTCAATTTTCTTTCTTGGAAAAAATCAATAACAACCCAACGAAATTTATCGAGTTCTAACATTTTTTAGTAGTGTTATTAGCAATGAATAAGAGTTTTTCTTACTCGTATTGAAGATGTGTTCTTCTACCCGTATTGAGTTGAATTAAAAATTAAAAATTTAGTATTTGAGTTACTTCCAGATAGCCTGAATATGAAAAAAATAAGATACGTAGTGTTATTTAATTTAATCGATTGTTTAAGAAAGAAATTTGACACACTTATTTTTCACACAAAAATATAGTGAAACTCTCAAAAAAAACATTTATTTTTTTAAGAAATTGATGTTCATCCATTAATTTTGTTTAATTTTTTTTACGAAAACTAACAGACAAACGTCGATTTTTAAAATGAAAAAGTGGAAATAAAGAGCATAAATAATAAAAAAAAAATCATAAAATTAGTATTTTGTGTTTAAATGGTATATAAAAAATAGTAGAATTGAAGGGTTAAATGGAACAAGGCTAAGATAGAGTGTCAAAATGAAAAATAAGGGTAAGTTAGAGGGTTGTGTATGTGTTTTTAATTGGATTTTGTGCCATGTCATGACGTGTAAAGTACACACATCCCCTTTTGTTGATTCCTTGGACATAAGTGTCTAAATGAAACATGAAAATTGGAGTTGAATGGTTAGAATGGAACAAGGTTGAGTTGAAGTGCCAAAATGAAATTAGGGGCAAATTTAAGGGTAGGACTGCGTATCGGTCGGTTCAATTTTGAAGTTTATTGATTTGACTTATTTGTTATCGGTTTGTAGAGATGCTAAACCGTTATAAAACTATTAAGATGTTGGCTTATCGGTTACTAATCGTTAATAGTTCGGCTATCGGTTTAACCGTTAAAATTTGACACAAATAAAATCATTAAAAATTACTTAGAAAAAAGGTAACAAACCAAATGAACCATGAACATGAGTTCACAAATTGCATCTTGCGCAAAAGCAAACACTTTTATATTGTAGATAACCAAGAGTTTGAGACGACGTCCAGAAATAAAAGTAGGAAACTAAACACTAAGTCAAGGACTTTATATACAAAATGGTATAAATATAATTATTTAATTTACTATCGTGTAATCGGTTAATCCATTAAGAAAAACCTCAAATCATTAAGAGCTAGTAATCCGATAACCAAAAAAATTTAAAATTGTTAGCAAAGTTGCTAAACCAATAACCTTTTTGGTTTGGGTTATCGATTTCGGTTCGATTCTGAACAACCCTATTTAAGAGTCAGTATATGTGTTTGGCCTTGTAACGACCTGTTCCCGTTGTTATAGAAAAGCCATCGGAGAAAGAATTTGGGTCAGAAAACTTTTTCGTAGTAACTTGAGAATTTCTAACCTAGTCCATATTTGGACAAAATCGAAGTCACTAAGGTCTAGGGATATCTGGTAACGAATGAGAGATCGAATTATGAATTTGATTACATGAGTAGATATCTAAGACGTTAAGGAAACCGTACGACTTTACGGTATCGAATTCGGGCGAGTAGAACTCCCGAAATTGATCTTAGCGTGAATGGATAGTTTCTGAGTGTCATAGGTTGAAAGTGTGTTGTGAAATGGGGGCTTGAAACTCTATGTTTCCGTGCAAGCCTCCAGGGCGGGGACGCCATAGCGGGACAGTTGCGACTTAAGTCAGAAATAAATCCTAATAACGTTATTATTTTGCAATTTTCGTTCTTGAGAGCTAAGGGACGAACCAAGGCAAGTTCTTGATAGTTTTCCACCTTTTCTAGCACTAAAGGTAAGGTTTTTACTTCCCTAATCCATTTTTCGATCCGTAGAACTTAGATTGATTATATATTGTTGGGGGAGGATTTTTGGACTGAATTGGATGGTGGGAAAAATCCCTAGCTGCACCTTAGGATCATGGGTTTGGTCTTGAGTTATTGGGTTTGCTATATCCAGGTAATTAGACCGTAATTATTGATCCTTGCATTATATTAATTGTTTGTAGACCTAGAACAAGCGGATAGAATCCGGAAAGGGAAGAATCAAGTTTCTTAGGAGGATTCAAGCTTGGTTTCGAGGTAGGTGATGGTTTGATTTCTTGTTTGTGTGATGTATGCTAGTAATTGCTTCATTGTAATGTATGTATGTATACAAATGTTGCACTATTGATCACACCTAATGCAAATGAGTATGAATGAATGATTGTATGCCATGAATCGACACTTGATTGTATGATTTTGAGAATGTACATTGTGATTGTGATTGTGGCTTGTTGAATGGATCGGGTGTTACGTTCTAACACACTAACTGAGATCGGATGCCACGTACCGACATACATATTGGAATGGGTGTCACGTTCCGACACACTAACTTGGACCGGGTACCACGTTCGGGTACACTAACATGTTTGGGTATGAGTTTCATGAGAGGACTATTGAATTGTCATTATTACTTGTTAAGGAGAATGTGAAATTGTAAGTTGTTCATGATTGATAATCGGCATATGTGTTTATATTTTGTATATGCATGTTTACTATGTTGTAACTGCTTGTATATGTTGTGCTTACTGGAATAGCCGCGCGTGATCCTACCAGTACACTGTGGTTGTGTAATGATACTGCACTTGCTCTTTCTTTGTTGAGTAAAAGGCATCTTCAGGCGGCTACCGACAGACCTCGTTTAGGAAATCAGTGGTCAATCGAATTCAAGGGTGAGCCAGTTCTTCCAGGCTGCCATGAGTTCTCTTTTTGCTCAGTCCCTCTTATTCAGACTTAGATTAGTACTCTAGATGATCAGTTGTTTTAGCTTTCAGGGGTTGTTCCCCTTTTTCTTTAGACTTATGGTTCTTTGTTAGAGTTTTGGTACATTGACTTTCAGGTTCTAAGGAATATTTCTGTAATGTTTTGATAGTCGTTTTAGACTTTTGGAGTTTATGGAAAATCTACTTTATTTCTACATTTAAACATGCTTTTGTATCTTTAAATGTGTAGTTCTTGAGTTAGCTAATTAGTATTAATTGTTCTCCCACCGGCGGGTTAGTGTGGGTGCCAATCACGACGATCTGGGTCGTGACAAACCTATTTTATTTATATGGATGTCCACTAATTGTAATCTCTCCATTTCTCCACTACCTCTTCACCCTTATGTTTTACCTCCTTTGTGACCTCAATTTTTAATGTTATGTCTCTCACCTTCTTGGTGATCTTCTCTCATAATTATCATTTATGCACGTTATAACAACCTTTTGTAAGTCTTTATGAACACTATAAATAGAAGTATTCTAACTCATATGGTAGATTCTTAAAATATACTTGGAAAAAAGAATAGAGTTTTATCTTCTATATATTTTGTCTACTATCTTGTTGTTGCTCTTTTAACTTAGAACTTGTTTGGATGACTTATTTGAGATGATTTTAAGCCAAAACAACCTTTCAAAATATTTGAAGTATTTGGGTAAATCATACATAAGCTTAGTTTTAAGTTAAAATGGTAAAAATAAGTCAAAAGTCAATCTAAACAGGCTCATAGTTTTACGACATAACAAAAGGTAATAAAAAAAAAATCATAAATAGCAAAGAGATTAAACTTAATAAGTTTCCTTAGCTATAGTTTACATAATTACACTCCATAACTGTAGTTTTATTTGCTATTAGTATTTCCGTTTGTATATTTCACTTGCCACTGTACAAATATGGTAAATATATACAAATTATGTATTTATACATTTATGATTTTTTCAGAACTCCGCTTGTATATTTCGCTTACCAATATACAAACAAGGTAGTTTATTATGAATTTTTCATAACTTATACAAATCAAATGTATTAGCAAATAGATAGGGTAAGCATATACAAATTCTAAATTTATACAATCAGATACCGAATTATACAAATTCTGAAGTTATACAATTAGGAATCGAATATCAAAATTTAAGAAATTGTAGCCGCGAATCATAAATATCCAAAATTGTAGCTACATTAAATCATATACTATAAATGTTTGTCATTTCGCGTAATTTTTCCTTAAAAAAATACTACTTTAATTACAAAAGGCTAAAAAAATAAAAATTAAAAATTAAAAAAAAAAAAGTAGAAGAGGGGCAACATTCATAGTTAATTTAACTTAGAGGACTAGCCATACAAACTCCAACCAAAAAAAGCAAAAAGAAAGAGGCAAGTTATCAAATCAAAAACCCTACTTCCTCCCTTGTTCTTCTTCTTCTTGAAATCCGCCGTAATCTTTCTAAAACCAAAAATCTAGAGTGATGGCAAGCAGTACTGTAGAACCCAAATTGGAGAAGAAAGAAGAAGAAGTAGAACCAGAAGTAGGAGAAAACCCAACTGGTGATGATGAAGACACTGGTGCACCAGTTGCTCCCATTGTTAGGCTACAAGAAGTTGCTGTCTCCACTGGTGAAGAAAATGAACATGTTCTTCTTGATCTGTTAGTAACCCTTTTCTCTATGTGTTCATTTTTTCCAAAAACAAACTTTAATTTCTTCGACACTGCGTTAGACATCCAGTGCTTGATCTGGTAGTAAAGCTTTAATTTTTTTGAAAATGATTTGTAGATGTATAGAATCTATTATTCTTATTTCAGAATGATCAATGTACTAAGTCTCAAATCCAAAGTATTTATCCCACTCCATGTGATAGCTATATGCAAAAAAAGCTACTAGTTGTTTTTTCCTTTGATTACAAATGACTCTGTTGGGGTCGGCTCTATGAATCTATAACTAATCATGTTGCTTCATCCCGTGGTGTGGATCCAGGATTTTCAGTAAGGGGTTTTGAAATAATAAAAATGTAGTTCTTGGGATTTGAACTTTGAGCCTCAAGGTACATTTTGAACCCTCTAAGCCATTGAATCAAACTCAAGTATTGTGTTTAGGGTATTTGAAGTCTATATATGTACGCTAGAAATTTAAAAAAAGCCCTTATATATATGGTGTCATTATTTGCCGAGGGTGTTTGAGTCCTCTTAGATCCACCCTGGCTCATTTGATTATGATTTCAAATATTGACTAGTGTGAAGTATAATTATATTACCTTGTATGTCCTTTTTGAATATTTAAATCTTATTCTAAAAGTTCAAGGAAAATGAAATGAATTTGTTCTTCCAAACCCCACAATTTTAATTAGGAAGGGATGGAGTTATACATAAAAAACTTGGCGAAAGATTCCTCTTGGCAGCAAAGGGAATGTTCATTGTTTGTGGTTGTAATCCCGATGTGGATTTTTGTAGGAAATCAAAGTTATACCGATTTGATAAGGAAGGGAGTCAATGGAAAGAGAGAGGTGTTGGGACTGTGAAGCTTCTCAAGCACAAGGAAACTGGAAAGGTTAGGCTTGTGATGAGGCAATCCAAGACGCTGAAAATCTGTGCCAACCACTTGGGTCAGAATCCTTCTTTTATAATTTTGTTGATTGTTGATTTCCCTTATTGGTTTTTCTATGTTTTGTTAATGTGTTTGTGGTTGTATTTATTCTGAACTGCTGTTTGATAAAATCTCTTGTGTAGTCCTTCCTACTATGTCGATCCAAGAACATGCTGGGAATGAGAAGTCTTGTGTGTGGCACGCTGCTGACTTTGCTGATGGGGAACTGAAAGACGAGACTTTTTGCATTCGCTTTGCTTCAGTTGAGAGTGAGTAATCTGTTTATGCATCTTTTGGATGCTATTATTCTGCCTTTGGTTAAGATATGCTTTTTGAGCAATTTCTCTTCTTCTGATGTGTATGCTTGGAAGTCCTTGGGATAGGATTTCCATAGCCTATTTGAAATCTTCTATTTTCAATCAAAATGTGCTTTATCAAGTGATAAGATGAAAAATGAAATAAGTTCACTACTTCCACAGATTGACAATTGGCGGTGTTGAGACTAGAGTAGTTTAGAGTGCCCTAATTTGTATTAGAAGACATCATTTAGTATTGATATAAAATGGTTCCAAACAGAACGGAATGGATAGAGGACTCATATTGCCAAGTCCAACCATATACTAAAGTGTGGTGTTTGTAATTGTTACTCAGTGCAGGTTTAGGTTATTGATTATGATATGTTGAATTATGGTAATTAGCCTATTTAATGTGGCACACACTCCATACATCCATGAGTTGTACTCTTGCTAGTGCTTCTTCAGGAGTTGTCTAGCTAATTTTCCCTGAAGACGCTGAAATATCTTGGACGGTGGATTATGTCATGCAACATTTGACATTCACCACTCTTTAATTGAGGTTGATGTATTGGGAATCAGAAACTAATTTTCTTGATGTATTCTTTACTTGTAAATTGCAATTTGTTAGTTTCATATTACAGTGTGATTACTAATTAATGGCTTACAAACTCCGTGAGTACATTCATGAAACTTAGTTACATTCCTTGCATGGGCTGTAATCCTGAAAGTCATCTTAAATCAACACTGAACAATTGTTTAGGATCACTCCAGATTTGTAGAACCGAGTTTAATGAGATAATTGGAGCAATTCTTAACGTCACCCCTCTGTGTTTCAAAACTAGATTTTTACTTTATTTTTATCTTGTCCGACAGATTGCAAGGCTTTCAAAGAGAAGGTTGAAGAAATTGCTGAATCTCAACAGACAAAATCTGGAGAAAGTGAAGAAGCTGGTGCTGCTGCTACTGAACTTATTGAAAAGCTTAGCGTTGAAAGCAAAGATAAAAATGACAAGCCCGAAGACAAAGAGGCCCCTGCAGCTACAGAGGAAAAGGAAGATAAGAAGGAAGAGAATGCTGATGAGAAGAATTAAAATGTTTGTATTTGTCAGTCAGTTTTTTTTTTTTTTTTTGAAAGGTTTATAGCATTCGTTGTTTCTGTCTGATCGTATAGATATGATAGATATAAGCAATGTGTCTCTTGTGGTCTTATTTGTTGTGTTGGGATGGTTTGGATTTTCATTCGGGTCTTGAGTCGAGTGCAGCTTCATGTTTTATTGTGGTCTTTGGTGTTTTCTTGTACTTATTTATTGTGTGTTTGAAAATTTTGGTTCACGGGGGTACACCACCCAGTATAAGGGATTACGTTTGTTAAAATCTTTAGTACTGTTGCTGAGATTATTTTTGAGTTACAGTTGTTGCGGGTAAGGGAATGGCAACTCTTCCCTTGTTTGGATCTTTTAACATGAGAGCTGAAAGTTATATTAGTCTCTTCCTTGATTGCCTCTCTTAGCTCTGTCGTAGGAGATAATTTGGAAGAAATTTGGACGTTGAAAATGAAAGAGCACTATTCTTTCACTCGACTTTACATCATATATATATAAAAAAAAAATTAGTAGTTTGACTAAATACTTGTTTAAGGCATGGAGCCAATAGACTATGGAAATGTAACCTGAGGATCTTGGGAGGGAAGATAAGGACAGGATGCTAGTACCAAGGGGCTGGATTTGATCAATAAAACCACATATCTAGTGAAATAAATAATTGTTCAAATCACCTAAAACATGATTGATAGAGTTATCTAATACCTCAATAGGTGAGGTGAGCATGTGCTGTTCATAACACCACTTATTAGTTAGGTGGTTGGACATAGTTGATATTTGAAAATAAAGTAGTATTTGAAGTTGAAGCATTGTGCTGATTACACATGAGTAGTTGTGAGTGAACTTGAAAAACTCTTTAAAAAATCTATATTTCAAACTCCAAAAGTAAATATTTCAAGTTTGTGCCAATTTGATAAACAAACACTTACTTGAAAGAATCATCTCTTTGGAGGATACATGGACAAACGGAAAGAATGATGACACAATGTTAAAGCTTCTCATGCAATAACAAGGTTTTGGACTTGGGCGATGTTTTTTCCCTAGCCATGTCTCAAAGGTTTTTGTTCAAAGATGTCAAATATTACTATCATTTATTTGTAGTCAACAAAATTGTTTGACATATCATGGTCCACATTTACTGAAAAGCCTCTACCATAACAAAAAGTGGAGATACAATGGGGATTGCAATATTTATGAACAAAGTTTTGCCCATATATTTAAAAAAGGAACCACAGTATAATTGGTCCCAGAAGAAATATTTCCCATTAGATAAATTTCATCTGACCAGAAATTACCACAAGAGAAAGCATTTGATTGCCAACCTGGGCAATGGATGATATTAAGCAGTCTAAGTTTCTATTGCACAAACATTACATTTCCTACAACAGTTTCCATGTCCTACGAATCAACCAAGTTTCTCAAGCATTACTGTACACTTATATCATGGTGCCGCCAAATGTAGAGAGAACCCACTTGGAATGCTGATGAAGGGGTGAACAACCTGATCAAATACAACAGGTGTATGCTACCACCACCTTCGCTAGTTTCTCTTTCAATATAAAGCTGGCGATATCATGGAGATATTGCATAACCGGTTGTCGTTATCATCTCTGTGTCTATTTCTCCACCTGTTCCCTTTGTTGAAGGATAGTCCTTAGAATTATCTGCAGATGTATTAATTAGACTAGTAGAATAAGAAGTCCGATATTTAAACCATATACAAGGTCATAACACTTACTGAATATGGAATCAATTGACGGTCGCCTAGGTGATGTGTCCCTTGTAGGATCTGGAAAAAAATTAAATGAGAATGAAATCACTCTGCGTACTTGTAAGTAGACAAAGATAAAATAAACATTTTCCATCACATAAAGCAAATAGAAACATGACAGATACTACTCATTAGTTCAGGGTAACAGAGATGAAGTTCAAAATAGCAGAAGGTTTCCGCGCGGTCTTTTGAAGTTCTATTTGTTTCTTATTTTGGATAAAGTGCCATTGGATGTTCAACAAGAAGGTAATAGTCTAATGCCTGGTTTGCCTTCTGAAATAGTTTAAACATTCACTTTGGTTCTTTATATTATAATTTCCACAAAATTTCCTGCAGGTTAGCATCACTAGTTTATTAATTTTTTGAAACCGGATCAGCGTAGAGCCAGACCAATAATTATAAACCATCCTCTCCACTTCCTACAGAATATATAAAACCATGTGCAGTTGAGAAACTGCATCCTTCAAATATCAGAGAGCTTGGGAAAGGAAGCAAAGTAGTTGTACCAAAACGTCCAAACTCAGCCTAGAAGCCAGATAAACAAACAAATAGATTTGCAACACCATCATCATGAATAGTAACAATAACAATAATAAATATTACTAATATCAATCTTGTGAACTCTGAACTGGTTTCATTTTCAGATAAGAACTTGCAGAGAATCCCTCCAAAGTTAGAGGAAACCTACAGTGCTTCTTTGGAGAGTGCAGTTACAGTAGTTCCCGGGAGATTTCTAGCTAGGTGTCAGAGGTCCACTTTTATGAAAGATAAGCACACACAAATGTCTAACTCAAGTATAATTACACAATTGTAGAAGGCCTTGAAAGGGGAACAAATGACTCACCAGAAGAGTTGCGTAGTGCCTTGACAGCATCAAAGTTTTTGTACGTATAGCCCACAAAACTTAAATCTTTGGGAGTTAATGACATCTATAAACATGAAACTTGAAGTTAGATAACTAACTTATCTGAGGCTGCAAACACATATTAGTAGGATGTTATTTTGCATCAAATATTTCACTTGAAATATGGATAATATTCTCATAGGTTAGGTAGAAGAATACCAGGATGGGACTATTGCGAGAAATTTTTAGATGTACCACAAATCATGCAGGCTGCAGCACAAACACTAGAAAAGACTTCATGATCCTTTCAGAATCTTGCACAGTTGTGCTCAAATCCACCTTTCTATAACTTTCGCATAAACACTTTATAACCACTTCTAAATTGCAGCTAAGCTTTCTTTCTCAAAAAAATAAAATAAAATTGCAGCTAAGCTTTGTTTCATTATTTATGCATGTAAGGACACATATCCCAAGGAATGGACATGTTTTCTGAGTGCAAAATGTCATGACTTTTAGGAGGTTGATGTACAAGAAACAAAACAAGAAGATCGAAGTAAAAGAACAACTTTGCTTTTTTTCTTTTTTAGTAGTAAAAGATATCGACGGTAAAGTACTTGGCTAAAGTAAAACATCTACTTTACTAATGATTCGTAAAGCATGTTATACACATGACCATTCAGGTAGGTTTTATTCAAAAGTACGTATGCAATAATGTGGTGTCATTTGGATCTAAGGCTATATATCTGTTACTAAAAAAGAAAAAGATATAGAAAATATATCAAAAATCTACAAGCCTCTGAAGTATATATACATATAAGAAATACTTGCTGGATGTGATGAGGAAATGGGATTTGGCGAAAGATGGGTTGGGTAAATAAAGTTTTGCATAAGCACTGTCAAATTTTCAGTACTGATAAATGGTACTCCTGCTGGTTTTTTCCCTTCCCACAGAGGCTTAAGGTAAGGAGATCCTCGCTCTCTTTTCCTTTTCATCATAGCCATGGAAGGACTGAATGGTATGGTGAAAAGAACACAGGAAAATAATTGGATCAGGGGTTCAAAGTTAACGCAAGAGCTGACTGTAGTATGGTTATTTCTCACCTTCAGTATGCTGATGATTCTCTTGCATTTTGTGAAGTTGACAGAGAACAGTCGATGATGATGAGGGTGATTTTTTCATTCTGGTTGAAGATATCTCAGGCTTACATATTAGCTGGAACACAAGCAATGTATATCCAGATGTAAATGATATCCCAAGTTTGGCTAATATTTTGTACAGAAAAGTTGGGGAACTGCCAACTGTATGCTTGGGATTCCGTTGGGAACAAGGAGAAAATCAAATAGGATATGGAATGGAGTTATAGAAAAATGTGAGAAGATACTGGCCAATTGGAAGTGCCAGTACCTTTCATTGGGGTGTGGCTTATTCTAATAAACTCAGTTCTGGATGCTATGCCAACATACATGATGTCTCTATTCCCTATTCCAGTGAATGCTGGCTGTTGCCGAGAGAATTGATTCCTTTAGAAGAAATTTTCTATGGGAAGGAAACAGTGAAAAGAAAAAAATTCACCTTGTCAAATGGGATTCACTGGTAATCAGCAAGAAGGATTGGGGTTTGGGGAAAAGAGCTTAGAAGGTACAGAACCGAAGCTTGATGATGAGATGGCCATGGAAGTTTGCTTCAAATGAGCATTCACTGTGGAAGGAGGTGATTAGGAGAAATACAGTACAGAAGAACAGTAGACCACCAACATGGTAAATGAGCCTTCCTTATGGAGTTGGTCTGTGGAAGCCCATAAGGAATCCTTTGCCAGAATTCAGCACCAAAACCACTCTTAGAATTGGTAATGGTATAAAGATTTATTTTTGGAATGGCAATTGGTTGGGAAGAGGTGCTTTGGTAAATCTCTTCCTGATATTCACAGGATCAATCAACAACAAGAAGCTACAGTTGGAGAGGTATGGAGTCCTCAAGGCTGGACCCTTACCTTCAGAAGATCCCTTTTTGATTGGGAGATGGGCAGAGTGGTTGAATTATATAAAATGCTGGAGCAGTTCACTGGAACTGCAGATTACTAGGATCAGTTGATATGGCAAGGACACAAAACTGGGAACTTATCTGTTAGTTTAGCTAATAGGAAATTCAACACATCTAATTATGTTTTGGAGAGTTGGCCATGGAAAATGATATGGAAGGTTAAAATTCCATACGAAGTTGCATGTTTTACTTGGTTACTGGCCAGAGGAGCAGTTCTTACACAGGAAAATCTTGCCAGGAGAGGATAATACCCTTGTACTCTAGATGTTACATATGTGAAGAAGAGGCAAAGACAATTATTCATCTTTTTTTTACATTGTAAGGGAACTTCACAGCTATGGAGGATATTTTTAAACTTAAGGGGTATACAATGGGTAACACCAAGAAGTATCTCGTAATTTCTCAATTGCTGGAACAGTGAAGGCCACCCAACTGGCAACAAAAAGAGATGGAGGATTGTCCCAGCTTGCATTTGGTGGACAATCTGGGAAAGAAATCAAAGATGTTTTGCAGAGAAGACTAGCAACATCCAGAAGTTGAAAATGAAGTGTCATCTTTTTTTACTTTTGGTGTAAAGGGATAAGCTTAGAAGATCATGGTTCAATTTTCGATGTTCTAATTCCTTGTAAAGAAGATATAGGATGGCAGAGATATTTTGCATGGCATTTTGTAATTATGGGGGACTCACACAATTTTGAAGTGGGAGGTCCAACTTTATATCTATATATACAAATATGTTACCTTCTCAAAAAAAAAAAAAAAAAGAAGCTATACATATTTAGAGAGCTACTGATTTGCAATATCCAACATAGCTTGCATTTATATTTTTGGATAAGAGTGGATGAAAACAGATTTAAGTAGTTTTTTTGTTTGAATGGAGCCAAAACATGGCTCCACAGTATGTTCTGAGTAAACCCTTCTAAGCTTCTGTCTTTTGCTTATTGCTACAGAATTTCAGGCAAGTGGCCAGTAATAAGGATGCACATACTTTATCAGTTCATTGGCCATAAAATACTATCATATACAAAAGGTACTGAAATACAGACAGAAAAGAACCAGTGGTTACAAACCTTCCGAGAAGGTCCTGAACCAGATCTTGCTGATGTTGGAGTATCCATCTATGAAGAAGTCCAGAAGGCAAGAAAACAGTTACAAGGAGAAACAGACTACATTTGAACTAGATGACATAGGTGACAGACTATAGATCCACCAAATATAGTTTCAGAAGGCTAACATGTGAATAAAGCATATTCTTGCCAGTAGGCAATTGAAAAAGTGAGGACTACGAGTTTGAAATCACAAAGCAAAATGCTCGGCATGAATTGTCTTTAAAAGAAGCCAGAACTAAAGACCATGCACAATATTGTGTGACTAACTTTGACTAGAAACAAAGATTAAGGAGAAAGCTTGACTTACCTAATACAAGCATAGCAGCAAGGATAAAATTTAGATCTTGACTTAAAGTTAGCTAGTCGAAAAAGTACCCTACTCATGGAGTAAAGCAACTGCTTTTAGAAAGTGAGATTACAAGGCAGGATACAAATTGCATTGTAAGAAACTCTACCAATTTCTTGTCTTAACTTATTTGTGAAAAGAGAATGGAAGAGAGAAAACTCTTTTGAAAATGGTCATTAGGGGACAGATCGCAGATTACAGCCTCTAACAATTTAACTTGAAAAACGAGGGCGATTCACACACTTTAACACTGTACATATATACATACATTTAGCGGATAGCGGAACACACATTTATCTCCCCCCCCCCCCCCACAAATCTCTTGGCCATTTTAAAACCCAACTTTACTCCATGCTCATAGCTATCGAGTTCAAACTTAAGCAACTCATCGACAACTTCCAAGACCAATATATATATTCAACCCAAAACAAATGCACAATTGAGGAACACATGCTGTTGAATGCGAGAATAACCATCATGGGAATTTTGTTATTTGTTTGAGAAAGAATAGTGCTTCAAGAGGCAGCCATTTTGGAAGGCTGTGTAAATGCCTACTATGTGACTTGTATCTTCTAAAGGGCAGCATACAAACAGTATAAAACTCTTAGATGAGTAGGTCCACACGCTTCACATGGTTTCAGAGGAAGCAAAGGTCCTTATTCGAGTTTCATCATCTCCCACCAACAAAATATGTTAACGTACTTGACCCAAGAAAAAGAATCAAACCCACATGCGAGAGGGTGTGCTGTGGATCTAAAAACAAATAATAAAAATCTACCCTCTACTACTTAACCTTTTGGATGAGGCATTTCTCACAGTTCACCAATATTCTAAGCAGACAGTGAAAAGAAGACACATGTCGCAGTCCATTTTGTAAGTAAATGCAGATGGTGGGACAGTAATGTATAAATAAAATAAGGAAAATATTGTAGGTGTTACAAATAGACATTAACTATGCATTAGATATTTAAAAGGATCAAAAGGGTTTATGTCACTGGCTATGAAAGTCATTAACTTTCTCCAATAAAAAAATAAGACTCATTCAGTTTCATGAAATACCTCATCATACTTCATGAAATTCTGGGTGTCCAGCTCTCCATTAACTTCTGGTTTGAAGGCTGCTTCCATTTCATACAGCCTATCCCATACAATATCCTTGAACCAAGGATGAGCCTGATAAACCACTTCAAATAAATTTAACAGAAGAAACATGAAGGTTCTAGTGAAAGTGATTGGATGAATGATTCAAATATACCTTTATTTGGTTTGCACCTCCAGTGCCCAGTCTATGCTCAACATCACATAGTAACCTGCAAATAAGATCCTTTGCCTCATGTGAGAGTTTGGTATCTTCAGGAAATTTTAGGTGATTTCTCCAGTGAACTATCTGGCAATCACACACATGGAGTTAGAATCTGCTAGATTTGGAAGAGCAGGAGAATCTGAAAAGAAGGCTTTCTTCAACAAGAAGGCAATCAGTACATTGTAGTTGGTCTAATACAGAGATAGGTGTCAATAATACACCACATTCTCATAGTAAACATTGATTGTAGCACTGGCAAGCAAATCACTATGAATGCAATACATCTGAGACTTGTAGTGCAAAAGGTAGAAGACTTAGACCCAATTGACCAAACGACAGACGTTAATCTAAGTGGTTAAGCATCACGTGAAAAGGTCTCAGACATCAGCTGTCCAAGCTACAGTTCTCCGGCTCAGCAAAGAAAGGTGGTTCATACTCGGACGAGATCGCATACAAAGCATTCTAGTTCTTTGTATGTGGACATTTTGCAACATGTTCTTAGCATCAAACTTTTCTACCATTCTCTTGATTTACAGCAAAAGAAGCAGGGCACTTTCTGTTATCTCAGAAGCAATAGATATCCTTATCATACAAAAACGGAAAGCATACAGCATACTTGAAGAAAACAGAAAGTAGAGATGCTACCTTTCTGCAAGTAGTTATTGGATCATCGGCGTAGAATGGAGGGTAACCAATGAGCATTTCGTACATAATTGCACCAAGGGACCACCTGCATGTAGTGTATAGTAGATAAAAGATGAGAAATACATAAAGCACAACATGGTTCATTCTACTTTAGAAAATAACTAGAAATTATACAACAGGTTAGAAAACAAAAGCATTTTCCAGCAGTCCTCATCAAACTAAAGTGAAAACATAGGTCTGTGGATATGGTCAAGCTTCCAGTGAAGTTCCACGAAATCCCAAACTACAAATATGTCTCATATTCCACTAGAGGTTGTTGTGCAAATGAGGCACTGGATCTTGTAACATCAGATATATCATATCCCCAGAATGGTGAAGGCTTGAAAAGGGGGGGGGGGGGGGGGGGGGG
>JAJOOF010004260.1:0-27303 GCA_029582545.1 Solanum lignicaule | reverse complement strand
ATGGGGGTTTTGTAACAAGTGATAAAACCGCAAAATAAACAAGAAAATTTAGTATGGGGAACGGTTCTTGGGATGTGACCGCAATACAAGTTGAGATAAATCGTTGCGTACATGTTTTAAATAGGAAATTTGCAAGACAATAGTGACTAGGCTAAGATTTAAATGGAAATAAGTTTCCTCTCGGGCAACTTACCCCGTTTCAAATGTGTTCCTCTCGGATACCCATTTGCCACATGAAGAGCACCCTACGCCTTACCCCACTCACTCTCTTGAGCTGAGTGTTAGGATATGGAACTAGGGCTCACCCTCTCGGGCTGAACCTCATGTCGACCCACTCCTTACGCCATCAGTCTAGTGGTTTTGGTTTCGCGACCTCCCTCTCGGGTAAGCCGAAAGCACATGGGTGGCTTTTTATTTACAACTACAAACCCTTTAGATTAAACCACAACAACTAGGTGAAATCACCATTAAAGTACATCTAACCCATCAGTAAGAAAGACCCAACAAGAATATCAACCATATTTGCTAAATCACACCCCAAGAATGGGGGTTTTTAGCCATACATCAAGAAATAAGAAATTATACCGAACATGATAAATAAATTAACTGGTTATAAGAATTAAACCTTGAATTAAGCTACGGAAGAAGAATAAAGAAGACCCACTTCCAACTTGGGGAAGATGAACTCCTTTCTTCAAGTCTCCACAAAACCCTCTCCAAACTTGAGAGAAAAATCCAGAAAAATACTATAGACTAATAATATGTTTTTACTCTAAAATGTTCCACACTAAGACTACAATGCTAACTTGTATTTATAGTTTTCACAGATTGTGCTGCGGAGGATTGTTCGGCGACATTAGTCGAATCGCCGATGAACTCGGCGTTCCACCTTTTGGTCAGCTCATCGCCTTCAGTGTCTTGCCTTTAGCATCCTCGCATTCTGGATCATTTGGCGGTACAGTACTGCTTTTCGGAACTAATCGATGACTCGCTGACTGCTTCTTTCCTTGCCTTTTGATCCACTTCCTTCAAGGCTTCGCGTACTGGAACGAAATGCCGTTCAAGTCGTTTCGGCGACTCACCATGTTGAACTCAGTGATCCGAAGAATTCCATTTCTTGTTCATTTCAGCCCTATTTGCTCCGTTTTGCGCCTAAGTGTCCATGCTTCCAATAAAACTTCAAATACCTGAAACTTCAGCAGCTTAATCAAGTATTGAGATAAAACAAGAATTCAAGGACACTACTTCTATTAAAATAAATCCCTTAATGAGTCCAATTTGTGGACTCATCAGTTATCGCCATTGATTTGGTGTCATGCAGAGTAGCTTGGAGTTTCACAGATTAGGGTGATCTCCTAATGTTTGGAGCTACTAGTTATTGTTTATTTTGGGTAGGCTTAGTCTTTATATTGCATTCAAAGACAACCTACACTTTCCTTGTATTTGTAAAAGCCTTGTACTCCTAATTTGGATTAGATGATCTACTACTGACTTATGCCAGGTCTTGGGATAGTTGAGATATATTTTTTTATTATCATTTGTTTGCTTTGTTCTAAGCGCTTGGTTCTTTTTATTGGCTTCTACTTGGTAGTCTTTTGCTTATGGCTCCGGGATAAGAGTTAGGCTTACCTACAGATGGGGTGTAGTAGGTGTTTTCATGACCTGAGAAATCAGGTCATGACAGTTTGGTATTAGAGCTCCAGGTTGACCGACATCATTAGTATGAGGGAAAACGCCGTGAAGAGTCCTGTAGGTCGGTGAAAAAATGTTTGTATACAATCTTTGGGAGGCTATAGGGAATTCATAGGAAATTGTATTCTTGACTCCTTATCGTGAGCTTTCACTTTTATTAACCTTTAGAACTTCTTCTTTGGAATCTACTCTCCTCTAGATGGATAGCACAAAACATTTGATGGACGTGGATGGAGCATCAACAAATTCCACCTGAGTTTCCGCACATGATCGGTTAGAAGGCCTCAGTAGGGCATGGACCTTGAGGTCAGACGCTTCTACATCATTCAGAGAGCTTGAGGGAAACCCATGATTTGACACAGTTATTTGCTACCTCGGTTCCTCGATATTCAATGCTAGGAGGTTTGAGCTTCTTCAAGGGTACACCTTAAGCAGGTGTGATTCTGGGTGAGACATGTGCTTTTCATAGCAGAGTTGGGTTTAGAGGTCCTTAACAAATTATGTCATCCATTTTCAGTTTTCTGATGGGATTTCTAAAATGGGATGTGCATAGTGTCATATTGTTTCCATCAATCCAAGAGCTAAGTCAGGGGTTCATCAGAGGGTTGGCCTTTCCACTCCAATTGGCATTAGAGCATATGATATCAATGGGATCTACTTTTACCAAGGTTGTTAGTCATGTAAGGGTTGTGGAGCATGCGTGCCTTAAGACTACCGGTGTCACAAGCCAGGGGTAGCCCCTAGATGTAACATGGTGTATAGAACCCCGAAGGACTCCATACTAGCCAATTAATTCTCATAACATAATAAATAGAACAATAAGAGTAAAACCATAGTCCAAGTCCAAAACATTTTATAAAGAAGAGCAAAAGTCTAAAACTCATATCTCATCATAGCCATCTAATACAATAGAATGAAATTGGGCCTATCCCATACATCATGTCCAAAAGATAAAATACATGAAAAGAAAGTGAATCAATAAAACTCGATCCTTGAAGCATGAGGACTCACCAAGCTCGGGAAATCTCAAGAATCAACACTAGCCATGAAACTGGGAAACCTGTCTGTCGGACCCTACATTTGGGAAAAATGTAAGCAAGAGTGTGCATTCGTACAAACAATGTACCAAGTATGATAGCTATGCATAAAAACATTTAAAACATTCTAAAAGGGACATTTCATTTCATGGCATGCAATTGACCAAGTAAAAAAAAACATGATATAAGAAGTTTAGAAACATAAGTCATAACATCATGGTCAATGCAAGCTAACATCATTCTTTAAGTCTTTTGAACATATATGAGATACTCCTTGAGTAACCTTAGTTCACTTTTAGTCTTGTTGTGGGAAAATTAGCCTTAACCGACATAGAGACCATGTGAGCTATAACATGATCCCCTGGTGTCTCCTACACAGAAAATAGTTGTTCTACTTGCTTAAGGTAGAACCATGAACTTCTAGCCTAAGTGGATCCACTAACTAATCATCCTACGATGGCACGTAGTTTGTGGGATAAAGAGATTGTTACTAGAAACTTGGCCTCTACTAATAGGGGATCTTCCATCTCACGAGATTGCTTCTAGAAACTCGGCCTCTACTAACGGGGGAGATTCCATCTCACATCAATATCCACTCGGTGCTAAGCATAATTCCCACGGAATAGTATTTTCTTACTTATTCTCATTATCCATGGAAAGGTGTCCTTGGACAACCAATCCAAGCTAGTTTCATTAGAATAGCTCTTACTCTTTGATTCAATTAGGTGAGAATAGCCTTTCAACCTAAGAATGCTTATTATGAGAGAAAACCTTTCACATCATGCTAGTATGTGTTTATGAGAATAACCTTTCACAACAAAACATCAAACATCATCATTGACACTTTACTCTCAAAGCACCCTTAAACATTTACATAGATTTCTTAAGATCATGCATAAACTCATACTTTTCCCTTTCAAGGTTCAAAACTTACTTTCAATCACCAAATCTAGAAATCAAGGATTATATCAAAAATTCATGTGATTCCATCACGTCATGCATTAATTCATAAAACTCCTATTTGATAATCAACAACCCACATCATATTATCACAATTTGGAAAACATGGGATTTCATGGGTTCATAAGGGGAAACATCATAAAATCATTTTAAATCATCAATTCATGCATATTAAAACATAACTCAATCATTAAGATCAATAATCAATATAACCCATGGTAATTGAAGATAACCCTAGCTAATTGGGGAATTCTACCTATTGAAATAGAGGAATTTGGGGACTCCATGAATGAAAGAGATCCATGGATGAAAACTACCATACCTCAAGTCCTAATGCTAGACTTCAATGGAGGAATTGAAACCTTTCCTTGAAACCCTAGATGAATCCTTCTTCTTCTTCTTCTCCAAGTTATAGAGAGAGAATATTTAAGAGGAGATTTTGAACTTCTTTTGGGAATTTGGAATAATGAAGTAAATGGATCTAATTTGGGGGTAAAAAGACTTATGTAGGGGTCCTAAAGATAGGCAAAACGACATAGTATACGAATTAATTAATTAGGAAAAGACCCAAATAACCCTGAAAATAATTGCCAGCTGACCACGGATGGACCCAGTCGACGGATCGTGGTTTGACCTATGGTCCGTTCTGGTGAACCGTCGTTGGTCTTCAGAGACTTGGATTTTGGGCTTCGAACCACGGACCGTGGTAAGGCCAACTGTCTGTAGTTTTGGCCCTAGTCCTTGGCCCTTAGACCATTGCTAGGTAGGCCAACCACAGACCATACGTACGGTCCGTGGTTCCATCTACAGGTCGTGGGTGGCCGGCATGGTTTGGTACCTGCAATATCTGGAAAGTTGGTATTTTGGCATTTTTGATTACGGGGTGTTACAATATCTCCCTCGTAGGATCATTCGTCCTCAAATGAGATTCTAGGCATATCTTAAATGAAAAAGACTCAAGACTAGCAGCCCATCATGCATGCAACTCATCAAAATGCACATAACCAAGGACGAAACATCAACTCCAAGCTAAACATACTCAATGCATCATATGGAAGTAGGAACTACATCTAACAACCTAATATGCATGAAATTTCATCATTTATCATATTCAATGGAGGAACTACCTTCTCCAAGCTAAAAGCATGCTCAACATCCTCTCATGGAGCCTTTAGGCAATTCATTCTCAAAAGCATATCTAATGCATGTTCAACAATTATCTCATGAAGTCTACAGGCAACTCATACTCAATGCACAACAACATGAGGAAAATAAATCATATAAGCCATTTCTTTCAAAACTTAAGTTTTTTCATGAACATGCATAACATAAGGAAATCATGGAAAACACATAAAACACATGACTCCCAAAACAAGGAATAAACCATGAGGAACTCATTACCATAAGCTAGAGTAGGAGTAGAAGGAAAGATATGAGGATATCGGGACATCATATCGGCCTCGGTCCCCCAAGTAGGTCCCTCAACTAAGTGATTCCTCCATAAGACCATAAAACAGTCACGCGAAAGCAACTTCCTTGTTTCTCAACTTCTTGACTTGCCAGTCTAAAATCTCAACCGGAACCTCTTCATAGGAAAGATTCTCTTTAACTTCCAAACCCTCTAAGGAGACTATGGATGTCGGATCACCAACACATTTCTTCAACATAGAGACATGGAAAACCAGATGCACCGATGCCAACTCATTTGGCAACTCAAGCTCATAAGCAACCTTACCAACACGCCTCAAAATATGATATGGGCCTACAAAATGGGGACTAAGCTTCCCTTTCTTACCAAACCTCATTACACCCTTCATGGGTGAGATTTTCAAGTAATTCCAATCATGAACACCGAATTCAAGATCCCTTCTTCTAACATCGGCATATGACTTTTACCGACTTTGAGCCCTTTTCAACCTCTCTTATAAGTCGAATTTTCTCAATGGCATTATGAACTAATTCGGGACCTATTAGGGCAACTTCACCTGCCTCAAACCAACCAATAGGAGACCTACACCTCTTACCATAAAGAGCCTCAAATGGAGCCATATCAATACTCGAGTGATAATTGTTATTATAGGCAAACTCAATCAATGGCAAATGGTCATCCCAATTACCCTTAAAATCAATCACACAAGCTCTCAACATGTCTTCCAAAGTTTGGATAGTACGCTCCGTTTGCCCATTATTTTGGGGATGAAAGTCCGTACTAAGCTTAACGCGAGTACCAAGACCCTTTTGGAAAGACTTCCAAAACTGAGAAGTGAATAGAGTACCACAATCGGAAATAATGGACAAGGGCACTCCATGCAACCTTACCATCTCTCTCAAATACAACTTAGCATAATCTCCCACCGAATAAGAAACCTTGACGGGAATAAAATGAGTATATTTTGGCATCCTATCTACTATAACCCAAATCGAGTCATGTTGTCACCGAGTACGTGGCAACCCTATAATAAAGAATATATTCACATCTTCCCACTTCCAAGTAAGAATACCAATGTCTTGGGAAAAACCTCTTGGTTTCTGATGCTCAACCTTCACTTGTTGACAATTAGGACATTTAGCCACAAATCCCGCAATATCCTTCTTCATCCCATTCCACCAATAGATCTCCCGCAAATCACGGTACATCTTGGTGCCTCCCAGATGAATAGAATATCGAGAATTATGTGCTTTCGACAAGATCTGTTCCCTTAAGTCATCAACATCTGGAACACATAAACGACCTTGATATCTAAGTACATCATTTCCCCCTTGGGAGAAAGCCTCAGTGGGCTTTTTGAGCACCGCCTCTTTCAACTCTGCCAAAATAGGATCAAGACCTTGCTCAGCCTTCACATCCATCACAAAGGATAATTCGGACCAATTATGAACCATGACACAACCCTTGGTGGAGTCCACTAATTGAACACCTAATCGAGCAACCTATGAACATATCGAACCAACTCTTTCTTTTCATCCTCAACATGAGCAACACTACCCATGGATAGTCTACTAAGAGCATCCGCCACCATATTTGCCTTACCAGGGTGATAGATAACACTCATGTCGTAATCCTTCAATAATTCTAGCCACTTTCTCTGGCGGAGATTCAAGTCCTTTTGGTTGAACACATATTTGAAACTTTTATTATCGGTAAAAACATCAACATGAACCCCATACAAATAATGCCTCCAAATCTTTAAGGCAAAAACAACCACCGCTAATTCAAGGTTATATGTAGGATAATTCTTCTCATGGATCTTAAGTTGCCTTGAAGCATAGGCAATAAATTTACCATTTTGCATAAGCACACATCCCAACCCAATTCTAGAGGCATCACAATACACCACAAAACTATATGTACCTTCCGGTAAGGTCAACACCGGAGCGGAAGTAAGTCTATCTTTCAACTCTTGGAAACTTTTCTCACAAGCTTTCGACCATATGAACTTAGCCTTCTTTTGAGTCAAAGTCGTCAAAGGAGAAGCAATGGAGGAAAACCCCTCAACAAACCTTCTGTTGTAACTGTCCAAACCCAAGAAGCTTGTAATATCAGAAGGAGAAAGAGGTCTAGGACAACTCTTGATTTGTCTAGGATCTACCTCAATACCCTTACTCGAAACAATGTGACCAAGAAAATGTAACACCTCGATTTTTGAAAGAACTAGAAAGACTTAGAATTGGAAAGAAACCATTTTTGTAAATAATCAAATTTGGAAAGTTTGACAAAGTTAAGCTAAGTATGAGTTTTGGGTCGACTTAAAACAACCATAAATCCTAGATCATGATTAGTTAGGTGTTCTAACTGATACCGTAGGAAAGATCTTTGAATTATCTTTCCAACGCCACGAAGTTTGCTTAGTTTGGAGTTCGTATGAGGGAGATATGTGCATTCGAAGTTGGATTGTCTATATAAGGAAAGTCAAAGCCGGATTTTAGAAGGATATTATGGTCTTTTCAGTACCCAATTAATTAAATTCATTTTTGGTAATTAAGTTGGGGACAAAACTGATGGGATTCAGTTTACGCTTCATAAAAATAAGTTAGGGTTTTGAGAGAAGAGAAAAGAAGAGTAGAAAAGAGGAGAGGATCAAGGCATTCGTCGAGGTTCTTGAGTTTTGTTTTGGATTTTCGCCATGGGTTTGATCCCTAAGAGGTATGTAACCTTCCATAGTGTTGGGTTTGTTCACCCACATACCAATCATGTTAATTTCAGCGTTAAGTTCGTTCTAGAAAGTTGAAGGTTTGATGTTCTTGAATTGTGTTCTTGAAATTGACTTTCGTTCTTGAGTTAAGATGAGATTGATGAGTTCTTGAGAAAATTGTGTCGATTTTAGAGTTGTGTTTGCTTAGATTATTAAGTACATGTAGTGGGTATCTTAATCTAAAGAGTAATTGAAAAAAAGAACCGAGTTTGGGCGAATTGGGGTTAGAAAATGAAGAAGGAAAAAGTCAGGAGAATCTGGGTACAAGGTCCAAGACGCGGACCGGTTCCTCAGGATAGGAAATTTCCTTTCCACATCGTGGAGCTGTCACGGACCCTTTTGCCTCAAAAAAAATTTCGTGACCAAATATTTTAATGCATCTCCTTGTCACAGACTTGCTTCCAAACAGTGATTTCTTGATCGTTTCTCATGTTTAACTATCTAAAAACACTCCTAAACATCCTGAGATCTTTCCTATCACAAATCACAACCTTGAATTAATAAATCAAATTCAAGGTAGAGTTAAGAGTTAAGTTTTTGAGAATTCTTTCGAACATTCTAAGAAAGTCCCTTTGTGTCCTTTTGTGGAGTCTTCTACACCTTCTAGTAACTTGTTTCAAAACTCGAGAAAATGAGTATGAGAATGAGGAGAATGTTTTCATGAGTCTACTTTATCATCACAATATCCTTCATATCATGAACCATATCTCTTGAATTCATAATCCACATTCAAGAGAGTGTTAAAAGTAGAGTTCAAGAAAGTCTTTGAGTTCATTTGTGAATCCTTTGATATCAATTATCAATTTGAACTATGTTTTTGGCAAGTAAGTATGAGGATGAGAATAGTCGTATACAGAAGTTCCATATTATTATGTAGACCCTCGAGTCGAGTCGTTCATGCCCATAAATTCTGCATGAACTTCGTAAAATGAGAATCTTTGAGAGGAGTAGTATCTTCAAGTTCTAACTCTTGAGTATTGAGTTCCTAACCCTTTTAAGATCATATTCCTAATCATGGAACTATTACATGTTACCTATGAAGTCTTTGAGTTGAGTAGTTCATGCCCATAATTCTGCATGAACCCTATAAGTCGAGTAGTCTTGAGATGAGAAGTATCTTTGAGTCCTTGATTCGAGTAGTTCATGCCCATAATTCCGCATGAACCCTTTGAGTGAAGCATTCTTGAAACGAGTATTATCATTGAAGTTCTTGAGTTCTGAGTTGTTGAGTTTTGAGTATTGGGTTCTATGTATGGTTATTGAAAACCTTGAATTGAGTCGTTCACGTCCATAATTCGACATGAACCTTATTTTGAGAAGTCTTTTACAAATTTTTATAAACTTGTTTTATGACTTTAGCACTTGAGTTGAGAAAGAATAGAGTCGAGTTCATTTTCTTTAAAATGATATATGAGAACTAAGTATTCCCAAAAGTAAATGTTTTCACATTTGAAAGAGGAGGAAACTGAGATTTCCAAAAGCGTTTTAAGCAGACATCTTTTTTTAGAGAAAGATTTTGAGTAATAATTTCAAACCACAGAAAGAGTTATGTTTTTAAAACATATGAGGTGAGTATATTTTAGGTGTAGTATTGAGCACCGATATGGGGAAGAGTTCAGATAACTCAATTCTCCATAAACCATATAGCTGATGTGGGTAGAAAGGGTCATACTATTTAGATGATTCCTTAGTGCTTTTTATCGCATACTAGTGGATCCACTTAGTTGAGAGGTCTTATACCTTCGCAAAGTATAGGACAGTCCTGGCAGCGTGGGCAAGATGCTGTATCATCACATATCTCATAGTGATAGTAGTAGGTTAGAGAAACTGCCACTGTGTTATATTGTATTTTTATATACACACTGAGTATTATTGTGTTTTTCAATACATTGAGTTGCTATCTACAATTTTACAACTTTTCATATATATTGCATCATTTACTATTGCTTTATCCTTGTGTACCATCTAGTTGAGTATCTTGAGTTGATCTATGCTTCATTGTATCGAGTACCTTATTGTTGAGTTTTACTGAGTTGAGAACCTTATTACTGATTTGAGTATCTTATCCTTGAGTACTTCTGAGTTTAGTAAGTCTGAGTTGAGTAAGTTTGAGTAGTTTTGAGTATTCCTGAGTATTCCTTGAGTTGAGTAAGTTTGAAAAGAGGTAAGTATTTTTCCTTTTTATCAAGTTAAAGCTTATGTTATGCTTTATAATTCCCCTTACATGCTCGTACATTCCATGTACTGAGCCATTTGTCCTGAACCTTTTTATGATGTAGTTACAGGTATTTAGGGTCATCAACAGGATCTTCGTTGATACCACATGGAGTTCGAGTTAGTTATGGTGAGTCTCCTTGCTTCCGGAGTGTTCCACTTTGACTTTCAGTTATATCTGTTGTTAGGAGGTTGTGGGTTTTATCCCGACTTCAATATGTCATTTAGAGGATTCATATTTAGACTGTAGAGTTTCAGAAATCTGTTCATTTATTTTATTAAATATTTTAAAGGCTTAAGTTGCCTATTTTATGGCGAGTTGAATAATTTATTTTTATTCAGAGTTTTTCATTTGAGTTAAAGCTTTGTAATTGAGTTTTCATGAAATTTTATTCAGGTTTTAGCTTTGTATGCTTGAGTTAGTCTTCCGCTTGTAGTCAGCCAAGATGAGGGTTCACTTGGGGACCAGAAATAGTTCTCGAGTGCCGGTCATGTCCAGTGTGTAGGCTCGAGTTTTGACAAACTTGGTATCAGAGCCTGGTTTCAAGAGTCCTAGGGTCTATATGAATCCGTGCCAGTATGGTCTTGGTTATGGTTGTGAGGGCCCCATTTCTATAAACGAGATACTCGAGACATTTAAGAAAAGTTTCCCTTCTTTCATACTCTTAATCATGCAATAGAGCTAACTCATAGAGATTTATTCATACTCATGTGTTTCTCAGATTCATTCGACTACCCATCATACTAGAGGTGGTTGAAAAGTGAAGTGTAAAGATCCTTATGGGTGAGTTGTTCTTAGCAAGAGTCTTGAGAAAGTCATGAGACTCCAGAGGGGCTTGAGAGAAGCCCAAAAGTAAGTTAAGTGTTCAGTTTCAGAGGAATGCACCCATAATTATATGAATCGTGCATTTGAGCTAAAAGTGAGTTGTACTCTTTTCCTTAAGCATTGTTTCACCTGAGATCCTTATGAGGAGGTAAGTTTAGAGGTTGGGTAATATTTCCACCCAAAAAGGTAGCATGAGTTATGAGATCATGAGCAGTAGTAGTGAAACAACCCATAGTTAGAGGAAAGTATGCAGAGGTTTAGTAATCCTAGAAAGGGAGATAGTGTTTTGAAACGCTATATTACTATAGTCATGCACCCAGTAAGTTATTGATGAGGAGTTTTCCATTATGGGTGGAGTAAGAGTTTCTTGTCAAGATGAGATAGAGTATATATTTGTTAACCAGAATAGATTTGATGTCGATGTGCCATCGTATTAGAGGAGACTAAATTCATTTGTTAAATAAGAGAGCAGAGTATTTATGAAGTGATAGATCTAAGCTAGGCTTTTGATTTGTTTGAGACGGTCATGATGTTTAGAAGGTTATAGAACTGATCAAGTAATGAGGTATAGTATGGTAGACGAGCAATCATATTGATATTCGGGTTTAGTAATAAACATTAAGCTTGAATTTGAGATGAGTGTCATGATCGAAAGAATGGCAACATGAGGGTGATGATTTTAGTCTTGAAATTTGATCTAGAAGACTTGATATAGAGTAGGTGAGAAATTGAGGTGATAAGCTGCAATAAATATGAGTGGTACAACTGAGACCCTAACCTTTAGATAAGGGTAGTAAAGTGTGGCTAAGTCAGAAGAGTAACAAGAAGCATTAAGAGGTGTACTAAGAGGATGCGTAATCAAAAAAGGTTAAGAGAAACACCTTAGAAAGAGGTCTTAGTACCTGCCTATTGAGAGTTCGGTAGTCATGAAATAACCTTCTCCCGAGTGTTAGAGTAAAAGAAGATGTAGACAAGTTTAGAGTTGATGGAATAGGTCCATAGATTTCAAGTGTCAGCTTTAGACCTAAGGGGGAGATGACAAGATTAGAAATCAAGTCAAGTGTTTGAGAGTAAGATAGTAATGAGTTCCAAAGAGTTTGTGGGATATCTTTTTAGAGGTCCTTTTAGTAGTGGGGTGATGTTATAAATAGAAGGTTAATGATCTTATCGTGATAGTCATGGTGTGTTTATTCCGTCTAAGGTTATTAATGAGGTGGGAGAAAAAGATGGGGTTTTCTACGAGAAATAGTTAAATAGGAGCCCTTTGTTGGTTTCGAATAGTAATGCGGACAATTCTAGTTAGTATGGCAGAGATGACAAGAGTAATCCCGTCCCGTACCCAGTCCAGCCGTCATTCGAGGATGAATCATCTCAAGGGTGAGATATTGTAACACCTCACTTTTTGAAAGAACTAGAAAGACTTAGAATTGGAAAGAAACCATTTTTGGAAATAATCAAATTTGGAAAGTTTGACAGAGTTAAGCTAAGTATGATTTTTTGGTCAACTTCAAACAACCATAACTCCTAGCTCAGGATGTGTTAGGTATGCTACTAGATACCGTAGGAAATATCTTTGAATTATCCTTCAAACGCCACAGACTTTGCTCAGTTTCGAGTTTGTATGAGGGAGATATGTCCATTCGAAGTTGGGTTGTCTAGATAAGAAAAAGTCAAAATAGGATTTTAGAAGGGTATTATGGTATTTTCACTACCCAATTAATCAAATTCATTTTTGTTAATTAAGTTGGGGACAAAACTGATTGGATTCAGTTTACGCTTCATAAAAATAAGTTATGGTTTTGAGAGAAGAAAAAAGAAGTGGAGAAAAGAGGAGAGGATCAATGCGTTCGTCGAGGCTCTTGAATTTTGTAGCGAATTTTCGCCATGGGTTTGATCCCTAAGAGGTATTTAAGCTTCCATAGTGTTGGTTTTGTTCACCCACACGCCAATCATGTTAATTTCAGCATTAAGTTCGTTCTAAAAAGTTGAAGGTTTGATGTTCTTGAATTGTGTTCTTGAAATTGACTTTCATTCTTGAGTTAAGATGAGATTGATGTGTTCTTGAGGAAATCATGTCAATTTTAGAGTTATGTTTGCTTAGATTCTTGTGTACATATAGTGGGTATCTGAAACTAAAGAGTAATTGAGAAAAAGAACCGAGTTTAGGCGAATTGGGGTTAGAAAACGAAGAAGGAAGCCGTATCACAGACCTGTTCCTAAGGATAGGAAATTTTCTCTCCACGTCGCGGAGTTGTCACGGACCCTTCTGCCTCAAAATTTATTTCGCGACCAAATATTTAAATGTATCTCCGTGTCGCGGACTTGCTTCCAGACAGTGATTTCTTGATGGTTTCTCATGTTTAACTATCTAAAAACACTCCTAAACTCCCGAGATATTTACTATCACAAATCACAACCTTGAATTCATAAATCAAATTCAAGGTAGAGTTAAAAGTTAAGTTTTTGAGATTTATTTTGAACATTCTAAGAAAGTCCCTTTAAGTCCTTTTGTAGAGTCTTCTACAACTTCTAGTAACTTGTTTCAAGACTCGAGCAAGTGAGTATGAGAATGAGGAGAATGTATTCATGAGTCTACTTTATCATCACGATATCCTTCATATCATGAACCATAAATCTTGAATTCATAATTCAGATTCAAGAGAGAGTTAAGAGTAGAGTTCAAGAAAGTCTTTGAGTTCAATTGTGAATCCTTTGAGATCAATTATCGATTTGAACTATGTTTTGAGTAAGTAAGTATGACGATGAGAAGATTTGTATACACGAGTTCCATATTATTATGTAGACCCTTGAGTCGATTCGTTCAAGCCCATAAATTCTGCATGAACTTCATAAACTGAGCATCTTTGAGAGGAGTAGTATCTTCAAGTTCTAAGTCTTGAGTATTGAGTTCCTAACCCTTTTTAGATCATATTCCTAATCATGGAACTATTACATGTTACCCATGAAGTCTTTGAGTTGAGTAGTTAATGCCCATAATTCTGCATGAACCCTATAAGTCGAGCAGTCTTGAGATGAGAAGTATCTTTGAGTCCTTGAGTTGAGTAGTTCATGCCCATAATTCCGCATGAACCCTCTGAGTCGAGCATTCTTGAAACGAGTATTATCATTGAAGTTCTTGAGCTCTGAGTTGTTGAGTTTCGAGTATTGAGTTCTATGTATGGTTATTGAAAACCTTGAATTGAGTCATTCACGTCCAAAATTCGGCATGAACCTTATTTTGAGAAGTCTTTTACAATTTTTTCTAAACTTGATTTAAGACTTGAGCACTAGAGTTGGAAAAGAGTAGAGTCTTGTTCATTTTCTTTAAAATGATATATAGGAACTAAGTATTCCCATGAGTAAATGTTTTCACATTTGAAAGAGGAGGAAACTGAGATTTCAAAAAGAGTTTTGAGTAGTTGAGTAACATCTCTTTTTAGAGAAAGATTTATGTTTTTAAAACATATGAGATGAGTATATTTTGGGATTAGTATTGAGCACCGATATGGGGACGAGTTCAGATAACTCAAGTTTCCATAAATCATGTAGTCTACATGGGTAGAAAAGGTCATACTTTTTAGATGATTCCTTAGTTCTTTTTAGCACATACTAGTGGATCCACTTAGTTGAGAGGTCTTATACCTTGGAAAAGTATAGGACAGTTCTAGCAGAGTGGGCGAGACAATGTATCATCACATAGCTCATAGTGATGATTGTTGATTAGAGAAGCTCCCATAGAGTTATATTGTATTTTTATATACACACTGAGTATTATTGTATTTTTCAATACATTGAGTTGCTATCTACAATTTTACAGCTGTCCATATATATTGCATTTTTTACTATTGCTTTATCATTTAGTACCTTATTGTTGAGTATCTTGAGTTGAATATCTTGAGTTGATCTGTGCTTCATTGTGTCGTGTACCTTATTGTTGAGTTTCACTGAGTTGAGAACCTTATTACTGAGTTGAGTATCTTATCCTTGAGTACTTCTAAGTTGAGTAAGTTTGAGTAGTTTTCAGTATCCTTGAGTATTCCTTGAGTTGAGTAATTTTGAAAAAAGGTAAGTATGCTTCCTTTTTATCAAGTTCAAGCTTATGTTATGCTTTAGAATTTCCCTTACATGCCCATACATTCCACGTACTGAGCCATTTGGCCTGTATCGTTTCATGATGCAGATACATGTATTCAGGGTCATCAACAGGAGCTTCGTTGATACCACATGGAGTTCGAGTTTGCTATGGTGAACCTCCTTGCTTCCGAAAGGTTACACTTTTACTTTCAGTTATATCAGTTGTTAGGAGGTCGTGGGTCTTATCCCGACTTCCATCTTTGTCATTTAGATAGACTGTAGAGTTTCAGAAATCTATTCATTTATTTTATTAAATGTTTTAAAGACTTAAGTTGCCTATTTTATGGCGAGTTGAATAATTTATTTTTATTCAGAGATTTTCATTTGAGTTAAATCTTTGTAATTGAGTTTTCATGAATTTTTATTCAGGTTTTAGCTTTGTATGCTTGAGTTAGTCTTCCGCTTGTAGTCAGCCAGGATGAGGGTTTGCTTGGGGACCAGAGATAGTTCTTGAGTGTCGGCCACGTCCAGAGTGTAAGCTCGGGTCGTGACAGAAAAGCTACGGACCTTAACCGAAATTCACATTTGCTAAACTTTGCAAAAAGTTGTTGGTCCTTAAGAATGTGCACAAAACTTTCAAATGGTTAATATGCTCATTCTCACTTCTTGAATAGATCAAAATATCATCAATAAACACAATCACAAACATATCAAGGTATTGTCTAAACACCCTATTCATCAAATCCATAAATGCCACCGGAGCATTAGTCAACCCAAACGACATTACCAACAACTCATAATGACCATACCGAGTTCAAAATGCCGTCTTTGGAATGTCATCTTCTTTCACCCTCAATTGGTGATAACCCGATCGAAGATCAATCTTAGAGAAATAACTTGCTCCTTGAAGTTGGTCAAATAAATCATCTATCCTTGGAAGAGGATACTTGTTCTTAATGGTTACCTTGTTCAATTGACGATAGTCGATACACATACGAAGAGAACTATCCTTCTTCCTAACAAACAAAACTGGAGCACCCCATGGAGAGATACTCGGTCGAATGAAACCCTTATCCAACAAATCTTTCAATTGTTCCTTCAACTCCTTCAACTCTACCGGAGTCATTCTATAAGGAGGAATAGAAATAGGTTGTGTATCTCGGAGAATGTCAATACTGAAGTCTATTTCCCTCTTGGGAGGAATACCGGGTAAATCATCTAGAAACACTTTCGGAAACTCATTTACAATGGGGACCGACTCAAGAGTGGGGGTTCGTAATATACATCCCTCACCCTAACTAGATAGTAAATACAACCCTTAGAAATCATGTTTCTAGCTTTGAGACAAGAGACAAACTAACCCTTAGGCATAAAATTTACTCCTTTCCACTCTAGGATAGGCTTATTTGGGAATTGTAACTTGCCTACACGAGTTCTACTAGAAATAGAAGCATAAGAAGAGTGCAACCAATCCATTCGAAGAATAACATCAAAATCTATCATATCAAGCTCTACTAAGTCAACAATAATAACTCTATGGGATAAGAAAATGGGACACTTCCTGTAATGACCTGATTCCGTCGTTTGGGAAAAGCCAATGGGGAATGAGTTGGGGCGAGAAAACTTTTGAGTAGTAACTTGGGATTTCCTAGCCTAGTCTAGATTTGGACGAAATCGGAGTCTGGCAAGTCTAGAGAAATCTAGTAACAATTGGGTGATCTAATTATGATTTTGATCACATGAGTAGATAGCCAAGACGTTAAGGAACCCGTAAGACTTTCACTACAAGAAAAACAACCTCTAAGGAAGGGAAATACGGTCAATAAAAGTCCAAATCTGGTCCCAATTGAGAAATAGTGACGGAAAAATACTGGTCGCAACCCGTCCTAATAGTTTCCGTCACAAAAGCTTAACAGTGACAAGTTCAAACATTTGGTCGTTAAATATCAATAGGGACGGCAAAAAAAGTAGTCCTTACAATAGATTTAGAGACGGCATTACTCGTTCTAAATAGACGTTCTACATTAAGAGAAGTATTTATTTTTTTGTTGCTAAACCTTTTTCGCGACGAACAACTAATTGGTCCTAGATTATACTATAGAGACTAGCAAATACCTGGTCCTACATTATACTTTAGAGACAAGCAATACCTGGTCCTTGATTGATCATTAGAGACAAGCAATTACTTGGTCCTAGATGATCATTAGAGACTAGCAACTACCTGGCAATAGATTAATCATTAGAGACGAGAAACTACCCTATCTCTAATTGACCACCAATGGTCCTAGAGCTTGATATCACAAAATTATACATTTCATCAATAAATATAAATTGCTACTGAAGATGCAGATACAAAAATACGATATATGTGTCCAGAAAGAGAGAGATCTGATTAAGCACAATAATAAGTTTACATTCCATGATGTTGGTTTCAACATTTGCTTAAAAAATACTTAACTAACATTTGGAGCTAGACTATGATATAAAGTTTTGCATGACATCCGTAGCAAAATAATGATGAGGTTGTGCATCTTCTAATATTCCATCTTGACTTGAACTTAAACCTTAAAAATCTTCAAAAATTTTAAAAGACAATAAGTAACTATTTGTATAGTACGTGTAAATCTAACACTAGATTAGGTATACGACTCACCCCAAAAGTAGTTTAAATTTCATCAACTATTATCCAGAAACATCAACAAAGCTGCAAAATATAAGAAAAATTAATTAGAAAAGCTTTGAGATGCATTAACCAAGAATTTAACGTCTGTTTCTAAAAACCAAACAGAGACAAAAATAAAAATTGAGAAAAAAATTAAAAATACAGAGAATTTGAGCAGCTATGCAGAAAATTAAAAACAAGAGGCATGAAAGGTTGTGCGCAGCTGTGCAGAAACTGTGTAAAAACTAAAGGAAGAAGAAGTTGTGTAGAAAATAAAAACAAAATAGAGGATGAAGAGTTGTGCAATAATGGTTGATATAAAAATGGTGGAAGAAGGTGTGCACCCATGGTAATGTCGGAACAAAAGGAAGAAATTGCGCAATTGTGGAAAATTTAGAAATTAATGTATTAAGTTAAAAATGTTGCGTCTTTTAAAAAAAATGGTGATGCATCAGTATCTCACCCCATTGCATTCTTCACGCCTCTTGCCTTTTCTCACCTTTTTCATCCCTAAATTATTTAATTTATTCAACAAAGTAAGGCTACATAAGCAAAAAAGAAGCAAATATCTTGATAAATGTTTGACGTGACAGTAATTTTAATCTAATATATTGATAAAATACATCTCTCCACTTTTTTTTTTCCAGAAACTAAATATCTTTATTAAATACGAGTAAGTTCATTACAATGCCATGACATAGTTAAATCACAATTTAGCTATCTAAATCAGTATACTTAAGCCTAATATTAAGGTATAGCGCAATAGATGAAACCATAAGCCCTTGAATTAGGAGTTGAGTTACACGAGTAGCTCTAATGCCCTTGAATTAGGAGTTGAGTTTCATGGGTAGCTCAAACGCCCTTGAATTAGAATCGAGGTGCTAATGTTTACACGATTGCAATGGGAGCTTATCTGTATTCTTTTTGGCGTGAAAGAAATAATAGAATCTTTTAGCAGGAAAGGAAATCTGAAGATACTATTGTGAGGGTTGTTATACATGGAATTTATTATCAAGAAAATATAGTGCCTATGTTATTCATTCATATTACTATGATTAAAACATACCCTATTTGAACCTATGCTAATTTTGAACATAGTGTTAGTGTTTTATTATACATGAACATAATCATTCTTTACATCTTTTTGCTTCTCTTCTATATTTTTGGAACAGTAAGCTCAACATGACTTCCTTAGAATGCAAAAATGAAATGTATAGCTCACCATGCAAAAAACAAAGGTAATGAAGTGTATAGCTGAACATGCAAACAACTAAGGTATTAAAGATGAGATATTAGTAGTTTTGAATTTGAACGACTCTTATCTTTTGAATTTGAACGATACTTATCTTTTTTCATTGGAAGTGTCTAAATTCTGTTAGATCCAATTAGCTGTTGTACGAATTATGACAACTAGGACAAACTAATGATCTAATGGATGTTCTGCAAAAAAAAGTTTCCCCTGCTGGTTTAAAAGTAAAGTACAAGATTAGCAAATAAATGCAATTGAAAAGATCAGTTATTGTACTCACTGGTTGGTGATCAAAGCTCTAACTCATTAACTCTACAAGCTTAGTCTCTTTTTCTAGAAATTTTTTTCTGATATTGTCCTCTACATATAACAACAGGACCAAATGACAAGGGTCTCAAGATTTATGATCCAAGTTATCTTAACATGGAACCTTAGGTTATTAATATGTTATATTGATGGTGATGCTGGGATCCTTAGATATCGAGGTTACCATATTGAAGAGCTGTATGCGTGAAGTTCCTTCTTGGAAGTGGCATATTTTTTGTGTAAGTGTTTCTCATTATAATTTTATATATGTTTTAACTTCTAATGTGCTGGCAGATTGACCTTTATGGTGTCTGGATTGATTTCTATGGGAAGTAAACAATCTCTTGAAATATTTCCTAGAAGTAACTTAACTATTTATCAAAATGAATGATCAAAGACAAAAATTGTAATAATATTGAAGGTTTTATTTTTAATAAAATGACAAATAAGGTCAACAAATGTTCCCTCAAACCTATAGATTGTATCAATTGAATAGAATTAAGACTAGATGTGAATATCAACAAATGGATGTAACTTAATGAATAAGCATGAAGTGGATCATCTTGAGAGCTTGTTGTTGTTACAGAAAGAAAAATGTATAAGTGTGAAATTATATTTAAACGTTGGAAGAACCTACAATGCTGTAAACTTTTTTGTTGGTCTATAAACATAGAAATTACTAAGCAATACTGAAGCACCTTCTTTGTTTGGTGAATTTGCCCACTAGTTGTCTTGTGTGGTCTATTTAAGAAATTTATCTTCGGTCTAAATTAACTATAAAAGCTAACTCAAAAGGCAAGGATTGCCCAAGAACATATAAAGAGACCTCTAGAGAAACAAATCCCCCCCTACCCGACTCCAAAACAAAAAAGAAGAAGAATGAAATGGAAAATATGTTGCTCTATACATCAAACTTTTGTGCTGGTTTATCCTTTCTTTTGTGTTTATTGAAACTTTAGTGTATGGTAATTTACCATTTGAGAACTAGCTGGTAGACTGGAAGTTCACAGTTTCAAGCCATTCAACAGATCAACAAGGACTCCTGATAAACTCATACTTTATGTTTCTAAGAAAATTTTAGTTAGTTTTTATTCAAATTTGACACTCACAAATGCTTCCCATGATTTAGAAAAGATGAAAAGTTGGCATGTATCCTTTTTCTGTAAAGTAAAAGAGCTATTTCACGAGTAAAAGGTTCACAATGAGTTCAATCTATAGTGACAAAGAAAAGTATTCACTACTGTTTACAATACCTTCATTCACTTGTATTGCTACTTCAGTTCCAAAATTTCAGAATTGAAGATATAAACAAATATTCTATCCATAAATAATTAGCTTTATAAAAATTCATACGCACTATGTATACAACATGATTATTAAAATATGATTCTTTAGACACATAATACACTAGAAACTTGAATATACTTCTAAGTTCAAATATAAAGAAAAATGTCTAGATTGTGCAAAAGAAGAAGAGTAACTCAAACAAAACAAACAACAATCTATAAAGAAAAAATAATTGGTAGAAGAGAGGCATACCTGAGATTCGAGTAGATAGAAGAGAATGATTAGGGTAGAACATCGATGACCTATGACCTGTGTTTTCTCAGTTTTGAGAAAGAATAAATCCAAACGTTGAGAGTTCTGATAGTTGTGATGCAGATCGACACTAGCAGCTAGGGCAGAGTAGATATCTTTTGTTTGCGACCAGATGAAAACACAGAGATTTTTAGGAATTGCTTGGCAGATGGATACTAGCAGCTAGGGGAAAGTACAAACTGTGTTTTGTTTGGGACGATGGGTCGAGAAAGAGAGATTTATGTGTTTTCTTTTTAGAATTTATTACTTTAGTATAATTTGGTGCCTAAGATTTCGTCAAAACAACACTTTTTATTTTTTAATATTAGATTTTGCCACACTTTCTCCCACTTTAAGACCCATAAGTTTTAATTTAGGACCAGTTATTAATTACTTTAGGGACCAAATTTAGTACTTTCTCAATAAAATAAGGAATTAAGGATTAGAATAAAATCTCATCCCAATACATGTACTTTTAGAGACGAGATTATTAACTCATCCCTAAATGTTGGTCTTAAATAAGACTTTTTCTTGTAGTGTTTACAGAATTGAATTCGGGTGAGTAAAACTCCCAAAACTGATATTAGCGTGAACGGGTATGTTTGAGTGTCATGGGATGAAGGTGTGTTGTGAAATGGAGGCTTGGAATTCAAATTCCAACATTTTGTCTCCGTGCATGCCGCTGTAGCGGGACAGATGTGACTTAAGTCAGAAATAAAACCCCAAAAATGTTTTATTCTACACTTTGAGAGCTAAGAGACGACCCCAGACGAGTTCTTGAGAATTTTTCTCCATTGTTGAGGCTAAAGGTAAGGTTTTCACTCCCCGCATCCGTGTTTCGATCCGTAGAACTTAGTTTCTTGGGTAATTACCGATGGGGGAGGGTTTTGATCTGGGAATTATAGTGGAAAAAGCTCTAATCTAGGTGTGGGGATCATGGGTTTGGTCTAGGGTTATTAAGTTCGTTATAATCCGGATAATTAGACCTTTGATTGTTGATCCTTGCGTATAAATTATTGTTTGTAGACCTTGAACAAGCGGAATAAATCTGGAAAGGGAAGATTCAAGCTTAGATTCGAGGTAGGTGATGGGTCTGATTTTATATTTTGCTTGATTATTGTTAGAAATTGCGTCATTATAATGCATGCATATATGTGAATGAAGCCTATTGATTACACCTAATGTAAATAAGTATGAACGAAGAACTACATGCCATGAATTACTCTTGATGTATGATTGTGATAATATATAATGTGATTGTGATTATGGTTTGTTGAATGGAGCGGATGTCACGTTGCGACACACTAACTGGGATCGGTTGCCACGTACCGACATAAACATTGGATCGATTGCCATGTTCCGAAATAAATATGGGATTGGTTGCCACGTTTCGGCATAAATATTGGATCGGGTACCACAAACCGGTACACTAACAGTTTGGGTATGGGTTCCATGAGAGGACGCTTGACTTGTCATATATACTTGTTATTGAGAAAGTGGAATTGTACATTGACCTTGAAATGATGACTGACTTATATATATTTTGTATATGCGTATTTTACCTTGTTGTGATTCTGATATATGTTTCACTTATTGGGATAGCCGCGTGATCCTACCAGTACACTATGTTTGTGTACTGATACTGCACTTGCTTGGTCTTTGTTGAGTACAGGGCATCTTCAGGCGGCTATTGATACACCTCAGCTAGGTGACTATTGAGCGTGATCAGATTCAAGGGTGAGCCAGTTCTTTCAGGCTGCCATGGATCTTTCTTGTTTAAGTCCGCTCTTTTCGGAATCAGACTATTAGTTTAAGGTGCTTTTTTAGTTTCGGGGTTGTACCCCTTGTTCTTAGACTTGTCATTAGTAGAGTTTTGGTACATTGACTTTCAGGTTCAAGGGGTTGTTCTTCCGCAGTAGTTTGACTAGTTTATTTTAAACTTTGGAGTTTATGGGAACTCTATATTATTTCTGCATTTAAACCTGCTCCCGTATCTTTAAATGCGTAGTATCTTGGTTAAGGCTACTTAGTTGGTTTGTAGTAATGGTTCTCCCATCGGAGGGTTAGTGTGGGTACCAATCACGACTGTTTGGGTCGTGACAAAGTTGGTATCAGAACCCTAGGTTCGTTGATCTCATTGTACCAAAATGAGTCTAGTAGAGTCTTACGGAAGGGTACAAAGACGCCCGTTCTTTTCTTCAAGAGGCTATAGGACTTTAGGAAAAACTAACATCTTTCTACTCCTTCGTGCTATGACTTGAATCCAATTGGTATCTGGGTGATACAAAATGGTATCTTTCCTTCTTCACTCTATGGTCCGAACTAGAGCAACAATAGTGGTAACAACATCACTAGCAAAAGAGGATGTGTATAGACTACCGACAGTCGAATAAGGTCACCATTCGAAACAAGTATCCACTGCCTCGAATAAATGATTTTTTGACCAGTTGCATGGTGCATCAGTTTACATTTTGCTCTTGTACTGGGAGTCTGGTAATGGTCATCTATGGAACAAACTAATTTAGAAATCGGGCTTTTCTATGAATTGTAAATTGAAAACTGTGAATGCGTGTTCCTCGTTGCCTGAATTAACTGTGAATATGCAAGTTGTATTTGCTTGGATGTGATGACATGATCATGTGCACAATAAGTGTGGGTCTGAATTTTGATATGTGCAATATGCTGGCTGAATTGATTGAAACTATGCAAGTTGTAACTACTGAGTATCGTGAAACTTGTTATGAAAAGAAGGTCACGACTAAGTTTGATGCAAGGGTCTAGATAATGTACGAGGTGATTCGTAAGAAATATCTGGACATGTCTTGCGCTTGAGTAATAACCGCGTGAGTGTCTAGGTGAATCCTAGAGATGTGTGGGTTATGGTGTTGAATTAATGAGAATGAGTTGGATTGACTCGGGGTAGATAATGATTATCCTAGTTTAGAGGATTATCCTAAATCGCTCAGTAAAGCTGAAAACCGTTGGGAGATTTAGAAAAGAGAAAAACCCCAGAAAAATTTAGTGCTTGGATACTATTTCCGTCTGAACCGCTAGGGCGGGATTATTCCGCCAGTGCGAGGCCGCCAAAGTGGAAATTTCTCGCCAGAGCGGGACAGGGTGAAACATAACCTCATCCTTATCTCCTCTATTTTTCTCAGGTCTCCTTATAGAACTCGAGTCGAATCCGAACTGACCCCTGCAATCCAATCAATGTTCAGCAATCGAGGATAGACTATAAAACCTTGTAATAAATTGAATGTTGTAAAAAAAAACAACAGAAAAACTAGTATCCATGTGCTTACAAAAACAAAAGAGGTGTGCAAAACTTTCTAAGTGTGAATTTTGTTTGACTTTAGTTGCCTTTTTGGGGCATGTAGTTTCAAGGGAAGGGATAATGGTAGATCCCCAACAGATTGAAGTAGTTAGAAATTGGGTCTGACCTTGTTCTATGACTGAAATTAAGAGTTTTGTGGGGCTCGCTAGCTACTACCGTCACTTGTGAAGGTATTAAGGTCAGATTTGCAGATTCAAGTTAAAGGTGACAACATTCAAGAAGTTTTGGTAAGGGACGACTAGATAATGAACACCACTACTTTGGAAAATGCATTAAGTATGGTTGTCATAACATGCATGGATTGTTTAGTGAATGATGAAATTAAGTTATGTCAATTGAGGTTAGAAGCTATATTGCGAGTTCATGGATTGATTTTATATCAAGAAAGGTCACGATACGACTGCTCCAATAGTAGCGATGTTTATTGGGTTAATTTATTAAGTGTGTTACAATTGTGGAGAACCTGGGCATATAAGGAGGAAATCAACAAGGCCGTGGAGGCCGGGGAAATGGTAATCCAGGTAGAGGAGCAGTGCAGCCAGGTAAGGAGATTTCCCATCGAGATGACATGCCTCATGACTTTAGGGAATGACCGAGGTTGAGGTGTCAGATGTAGTGATCACATGTACTATTATTATTTGTGATCGGATGGCTAATGTGTTGTTTGATCCAGATTTTACTTATTCTTATGTGTCCGTTCGATTTGCATCTGAATTTGATATGATTTGTGATATACTTGATGCCCCCATCCAATTTTCTACCCCAGTTGAAGAGTCAGTCATAGTCACCCATGTATATCGTGTTGTCCTGTTGTATTTATGGATTGTCAGATTTGGGTTTATTTGGTTTTGCTGGATATGACTGACTTGGTATAATCTTAGGCATGACTTGGTTGTCCCCCTATTATGTTGTGCTTAATTGTAATGCTAAGTCGATAACTCTAAAGATCCCGGGTAGGGAAAGGTTAGGGTGGGAATGGGGTACAAACCTAAGACAGCTAAGGTCATATCTTTCATGCGGGGTAGGAAATTGGTGGGGCAGGATTGTTGGCATAATTGGCTCATATTCAGGATGTTGAGGTCGAATCCCACTCTATTGAGTCTATTCCTGTGGTGTCAGAATTGAGAGAGATTAAAGCTCAAATCCAAGGGCTTCTTGATAAAGGTTTCATCCGTCCTAGTGCTTCCCCATGGGGTGCTTCTGTATTGTTATTAGGAAGAAGAAGGGTAGTGTGAGGACTGGTGATTTTATCTTAAACCATAAAGGAGTGCATTGATACCGGAATGACATGCCTATAGACAAGGAAGGTCCCAATGAGTATACTTGGGTGAAGGAAATTGAAGTATTTTAGTAAGAAAGTGCGTATAAATTGGGTTAGTCCTCTGAATTTGATGAGTATACCTGAGTTTGATGTGTCGTGTTGATGAAAGGTTGGAATCGTAGTGATATTCAAGGCGGACTGAGCATAATGGTAATAAGAGTTCGTGATGGATTGTGACGGGATGCAACTATATAATAAAATTATTGGTTAAGAAAATTTTTGTATAGTAATTACGACTTGCGAGAATCCAAGGTTGTGGTTTTCTAATATTTGGTGAGTAACGTGGTTGTATGGAAAGTTTTAAGAGATGGTGGGACATCATTCGAATAGAAATTAAAGAGTTAGATTCATAATGAAGAAAAATAGTGGGATGTAGTATAGCCCTTAGAGAGAGGTGACAACAAGAATATTTTATTTGATTGCAAATGTAACACCCCGGAAATGCTATGACTTAAGTTAGAGCCTCACCTTATGAATGATGAATTAAAAATAGTCAAAATGATGTTTATAAACCTAAACTAATGTAATTGACTTGGTTTGGAAGAGTAAAAGTCTAAACGTCAAGAAACGACCACGACATCCGGATACTAGAGAAGAAAGTTTTCTAGTGTGTCCTTAGGTTTTGGGCAGGTTTGGGAGTGTCGTATGATGGTATAATCTTGTAAAAAGGGTTAAAATAGGTAAATATATGTTTATAGGGTCAAAAAATTTGAATACCATGCCCCGGGAACACCCTAAGGGGACCCGAGGAGGACCCTAACCTTGGCCAAGCAAGCTGCCAAGGTAGCATGCAGATTGCACTTGGAGGAAATAGCTGCGCGTCGCACACTTGCTCCCCCAAGGAGCAAAAATATAGTTCGCGATGCGGTCGTGTCGCGGACTCTACTGTCTCGAAATTTAATTCCAAATATCTTAGGGAAAAACTTCGTGTCGCAGACTTGTTCCGCGACGAAAATGCAAAAAATCAGAAATCTATTTTTACTTCATTAAAGAGTTCATTTAAGTGAGGGGTATTTAGGGTACTTTAGGGGATGTGTATATAATGATTTTTAAGTCAATTTACCTCACTTTTATCACTCAAACACAAAACCCCAAAGATCTAAACCTAAAGTTCCTCCTTCTCTCTACTCTCTCTCTCTTCTCAAGAACTCCATTGAAGAAGATTGGAACCTCAAGAAGAAGACCAACTCTCCAAGGTTTCAACTCAGATTTTCGTGGTTAATTCATCTGTACGGTATGGTTGCTTATCACTCTTGGGATTCCTTTCCCCAAGAGGCCCCTTCAAGATGAATTTCAAAATCTCCAATTTCTAGGTTTCAATCCTAAAACGTGGGTCTTTTTTCGAAACTGAAATTGATGTTATAAACTTACTTTGATTGATTTTATATGAAAAATTATGGATGAATTTATGTTGTATTGCTGGTTTCTTGAAGAATTCCCCATGAGACCCATGTTTCTCCTTCTTTTCCTAATTCTAACCCTAGTTTGTGTTGGCTATTGATTGAAGGCTATGAATTGAATGTGATGTGATGTAATTCATGTTTTTACAATGATTCTACCCTAGGTTATGTATAATTTCTATGAAATTAGGATTGAGTCTTTGAATGAAGCCTTGAAGGCTATGAAGGGAATATGTCAATTGCTTATATTGATGTTGGTTATGTTATTACTTCATGAATTACCTTGTATTATGTATTGGTTATGAATTCCTTGGTAATTGAAGTATGGATGTCCCACGAAGGGCAAGAAGGTATGAAGGTTGGTTCTTCTTTGAACTCAAGTATGAAAGGTGAATTACTTAGATTGTAATGATGCTATACCTAATGTGTTATTGTGGTGTTGATGACCTAGTTTCCT
>JAJOOF010004259.1:0-13617 GCA_029582545.1 Solanum lignicaule | reverse complement strand
AAGAAAGAGATATAACAGTTTAGGTCTCTGGTAAGCTTACTAACAGACATCAAATTAAAGGCTAACTTTGGTAGACCTAATACAGATGACAAGGTAATGGAAGAAGTTGGTTTTACAGTCCCAGATCCTATAATATTACAGATTGAACCATCAGCAACCGTCACAGGAGAGAGTGCTCCGTGTGATCGAAAGCTAGAATATATATTAGGATTACCTGTCATGTGATCTGTGGCACCTGAATCGATCACCCATTTATTCGAAGAGGATATAAGACATGCTTTTCCTGACTCAACAAGGGTAGTAGCTGAAATAGATTCTTTTTGTAATTTTTTTGATATTGTGAGAATTTTGCAAACTCTTCCGCCGAAACCAAAGTTCTTTTATCCGAAAACATAGGAGCCACAATTTCAGTCATTCTCTCCAAATATTTTAGCAGCACAAGAACTTATCAACAGAAAATATAACCAGAAGCATGTATGTGACCCCACAAACACAGTTGAACAAATTCTAAAAAATGATTTTATCAACTAAGAAACCAATTATTCACCCAAAATGAAGAATCTGAGTACTTTACCAGTAGACAAGAGCAAGTAATGAACAATCAAATACCCAAGCAAGTAGTTCAGAGAAAGAAATTCTGAACTGCAGCTTATGACCAAACAACACCAATTATCTGATCTGAAGTAGAAGCTAGCAGCCACAGAACCACAAATCACAAACCAGATTCAGTGTAGCAGAATAGAAACGAACCAGGAAGTGACAAACAAACTTTCCAGATCGTATTTTAACACCAAAACAGACCTGAGAAGTGACCGAACAGACTTTCCAGATCTATTTTAACACCAGAACAGACCTGAGATTCACCAGAAATACGTGTCGATGCCGTAAATTAAAACCCAATCAATTCAGCCAGACACGCACCTTCACGTGCCGGCCCGTGATGAACAAAAGACTGTATGACCTGTGCGTGACAGCCACTCGCTTCACAACCAGATGCCAGTGAAGACTGGTTTGGCTGGAAAATATACTCCGCCTCCTTCTGTGGTGGTGATGACTGACCACTTTAAATCAGTGGAATAGAAATCCAAACTTCTTTCGTAACACAGCCAAAACGACACGAGCCTATTGGCTCTGATACCATGTAATTGAATGGAAGATCTTATCTTATTCCAGTAGGTGAACAGTGAATAAATACAATACATAAGGTGCTAACTAAGGAAAGAAATAAAGAGTGATTCCTACAGATCTGCAGTAACAACAACATACCCAGTGAAATCCTACAGATCTGCAGTGATCCCTATAAATCTGCTGCCTATATATAGCTATGTATATTACTAAGATTAAGTCTATATACATTCTATAACAAATGTAAACTCAAAAGAGTGAATAAGGAGCAACCTTTGTAGGAAATTCCGTCATCACTGTCCATTGACATAACAGATTGAGCATAGGGAGGACCATTTGAACGATTAGCCACATGAGAAGATTTTGGCACAGAATCAGTGACCTTTTCCTACAATCAAAAAACAAGATAAGTATGACAAAGAAGTGTTATTATTCGACAAAAGTACCAAACAGGAGAATCATTAAAATGCTGCCAAATAAGCATAATTTTCTGTAAGAAGTCGTAGCTCAATTGCAAATAAATTTTTTTCCTCAGTTTGAAAAAAAATGGATGATCCACAAGTAACTTGAGCAAATATCTCAATTAACATCCACTAAGCTGTCCAAAAGAATCTGGACTTGAAAGAAATCATGGCACCAGTTCAAAGATGTGCACAAGCCCTTAGCATTCAATGAGGACTTATGAATCTGGTATTGAAATAAACCATAGATGCATAGCAGTCCAAGAAGGCGCATAAACCATTAGACATTCAATCAGAACTTAGATAAAAGTGTGAGTGTCATTTTTTCCCTAAGAAATTAAGACTGCAAGATTTTATAACCCCCAGATTTTGGGCCATTCAACCAAATGAAGGCTTAAATAAGGGTGAGTAGCTCTAACAAGCACTGAAGCACAGAGTTTTGTGTATCAAGAACGACAAAATTGGAACGAGCCCTCCATTTTTTCTCAATCATCAAAACTTACAACCTGCAAATCAAAGAGGAAAGGCCATGATTTTTGTTAAGGTGGTTTAAGTCCCACATTGGTTGGGGAATGACCGGTGATCTGCTTATATGGACTTGGGAAATCCTTCCTCATGAGCTAGCTCTTGGGGGTGAGTTAGGCTCAGGTGCCATTTCAGATCAAGACCCATCTCACCCGATGTTGGGCCCCCAATTTAAATTGTCCATGCTTGAAATGTCCAGCCCTGGACGTGAGGTGAGGTGAGGTGTTAAAGAATGAATAAAGTCCCACATTGGTGGTCTCCTTATAAGGCTTGGGTAATCCTCATTTCTTTGAGCTAGCTTTTAGGGTATGAGCTAGGTCCAGAGCCTAATTTTACATGGTATCATAATAAAGTCAATTCCCATTTGGGCTCCTAGTCCAAGCTCCAGTTGGGCCTGGGCATGAAAGGAATGTTAAAGTAGGTTAAAGTCTCACACTGATTGGGGAGTGAACCGGTGGTCTGCTTATATGGACTTAGTCAATCCTCCCATTATGAGTAAGTTTTGGGGATTGAGTTAGGCTAAGGTGTCATATCTTTATAAATTTATTCTAAGTTGCTCAAATTTGAGTGTGGGTGTCTGATGCGGGTGCAGATCTAGAGGTCGGGTCCCTCTTTCAGAGATACGAATCCATGTATTAATACGGGTGCAAGGATTCAACAAAAATTAATTGAATTATCTAAAAATAGAGTTATAAAACCAAAATTATGAGATATTATGTGGAGAACTTGAGGAGAACATATTGATCCAGAGGAGAATCTTGGAAGGAGATAAAAGGAAAGGGAGTGACAATAGGAATTTATATATACCAAGGTATTCCATTTTCTTCAATTTCACCTTAACTTTTTTTTTTTCTGAAACAGTTAACTTTGTATATTACTACAACCAGTACATAGGCAGTACTGAGCCATATTTACAATAAGATCATCAGATCCAGCTATCTGAACCTAAATTGAGTCTAGTACATCAATTAGGGAGATAGTGTCATTTGAGTATAATTGATTACACCAAAAACACAGTAGCAACAAGCAATTAAGCTTGACTTTTTGCATGCTATTTTCTATACTATCAAAACATCTGGAATTCCTCTCCTTCCATATTGCCCACCAAATGCTAGCAGGGACAATTCTCCATCTCTCTCTGCTCTTAGACTGCATTCCAGCTTCTTCCCAACTCTGAATGGCTTCAGTGATCTTGCGTGGCATTACCCATGGCATGCCCTTGAGATTTAGGAATAGTCTCCACAGCTGGCTAGTTACTCTACAGTGTAGAAAAAGATGGTTAACTGTCTCAGCAGTTTCCCCACAAAATAGGCACATTGAGCACAATGGAATCCCTCTCTTCATTAGGTTGTCTTGGGTCAGAACTGCTTCCTTAGCCAATAACCACACAAAACATGATACTTTGAGGGGTATTTTGGATTTCCAGATTCCTTTCCAAGGCCAGTTACTTGTCAACTGGTAGGAGTTGTTCAACCAGTTATAAGGACAATTCACCTCGAAAATACCTTTTTTGTTGCCCTTCCACCATAAAGTATCCTGACAACCCTCCAATCCGTTGAGTGGACCAATGGTGTTGTAAAAATCAGCAACTCTCTGAATCTCCCAATCATTTAAGTGTCTTCTAAAAATGAAGTTCCACCCTTGAGGAGACCAGTGATCAAGTATGGACTTGTGCTGGTGTGACACTAAGGTACTAATATCTGGAAACTCTGTTTCCAGCCTGCCAGCCTCATGCCATACATCCCTCCAGAAGTCAGTTCTTTCCCCATTTGCCACTTTGATCCTTGTATTTTTTTTTAATTCATCCCACAAGGATCTAATGGACCTCCATACACTTACTCCATAAGGTGTAGTAACAGTTTTGGTCATCCAGTAATCTTCCCCTTCATACTTTGCACTAATGACTTCCTTCCAGTAGGCTTGATTTTCATTGCAAAACCTCCACAACCATTTCATTCTGAGAGCCTTGCTCTGATTTTTCAAGTTCTTAATACCCAATCCCCCTGGTCTCTTACCCACTATTACAACATCCCATTTAACCAGGTTATAACTCTTTTTCTCATTATTTCCCTGCCACAAAAACTTTCTTCTGATTTTGTCCAATCTGTTAACGACTGTCTGAGGAATTGGAAACACTGACATCATATAAGTTGGGAGGGCATCAAGGACAGAATTTATCAAAGTAAGTCTCCCGCCTCTGGACCAAATATTGTGATTTCCACCTTGCTAACTTCATCTCACACTTTTCTACCACCTTGTTCCAAATCTCATAAGACTGAGAACTGGCTCCCAGAGGCATCCCTAAATATGTTGTTGGCAAAACACCTATTTCCCCTCCCAATATTGCATTTAGATACTCCATGTTTTGCACTTCATTGATAGGGTACAAATAGCTTTTCCTCCAATTGATGTGCAGACCTGAGAACCCCTCAAAAAGCACCAAAATCACCCTTAAAATCTTGAGTTGTCCTTCTTCAGCATCACATAGAATAAGGGTATCATCTGTCTATTGCAGATGAGTCACTTCCATACTGTTATCTCCATTTCTGCCAACCTCAAAACCACTCAACCAACCCCTCAACTTTGCAGTTTTGATCATGCTATTCAGACCCTCCATAAAAATTGAAAACAGAAAAGGAGATAGGGGGTCTCCTTGTCTGAGTCCCCTTTGTGCACTGAAGAATCCAGCAGGGGATCCATTAATGAGGACTGAAAACCTCACTGTGGAGATGCATTGTTTGATCCACTGGATCCACTTCCTTCCAAAACCCATCCTCTCCAGAGTATTCAACAAGTATTCCCAATTTACATGATCATATGCCTTCTCCATGTCAAGCTTACACAAGATTCCTGGCTTCTTTTGTTTCTGTCTAGAGTCCACAGTCTCATTAGCAATTAATACCGCATCCATGATTTGTCTACCTTTGATGAAAGCCATTTGCTGAGAATCCACTAGTTTGGCCATGACCCCTTTCATTCTCTCTGTGAGAACTTTGGCGAACAGTTGTAGATACTTCCAATCAAGCTAATAGGCCTGAAGTCTTTCAATTCTTTGGCACCTTTCTTCTTAGGAATCAAGGTTATGAAGGTGGCATTCAAACTTTTGAAAAGCTTCCATGATATCACCCTTCACCACCTCCCAACAATTAAGGAAGAATCCCATAGTGAAACCATCAGGGCCAGGGGCTTTATCGATTGCACACATCTTCAAACAGTTTAGAACCTCACTTTCCTCAAAATTTCTTTGTAAATGCATTTTTTCCTCACCATTAAGTGTGGGGCAATTGTTGTTCCTGAATGCAGGTCTCCAACTGTTTGTTTCAGTGTACAACTTCTTGTAAAACTTTACAATTTCCCCTTCTATTCTTGAAGGATCCTGAGACAGTTCCCCTTCTATTACCAGTTGATCGATGTTATTGTATCTTTTGTGAGCATTGGCTATTTTGTGGAAGAACTTGGTGTTCCTATCCCCTTCTTTGAGCCATAGTGATCTGGATTTTTGCCTCCATGAGATTTCCTCATTTTTTAGTAACTCCTCATATTCTAGTAAAATTGAGTTCTTGCTTGAAATCTCCCATTCTGATAATCCTCTGCCCTTCATGATCTCATCAAACTCAGATAGTTTTTTAAGAACTCTCCTTTTTGATCCTAGATTCCCTTGTTCACTCATGCTCCAATCCTTAAGTTTGGTTTTTAGAGCCTTAAGTTTTGAAGCAAGAATAAAGTCAGGTCTCCCGGAGAAGTTAAAAGAATACCACCAGCTACTGATTCTATCAGTGAACCCTTCTGTGCCAAGCCACCAATTTTCAAACTTAAAGTGCTTCTTCTTTTTGTTCCATACACCCCCTTGTAATGCTACAGGACTGTGGTCTGTTATGAGTCTCTGTAGAATATTTTGCCTTATGTTATTGAAGCTGTCATCCCACTCTTCTGATATCAAAATTCTATCAAATCTAGAGGCTGCCTCGAGATTGTCCCCTATGAACCATGTGTAATTGTTGTCTTCTAGCTGTAGGTCTACCAATTTCAGGTCTTCAATAACATCTGAAAATTCTTTCATGCCTCTGGTTCTTCTCTCACAATTTCTTTTCTCTGAGATGAACCTTACTACATTAAAATCACCACATACAGCCCAAGGTCCTTCTATTATTCCCCTTATAGCCCCCAATTCCACCCAAACAGACCTTTCTATATAACAATTAGGGGCATACACCCCTATGATATGGCAAGAGTAGTTATACAATTGAGACTCAAATTTACAAGTCAAAGTGTACATATCAGTTTCCACAATGTCTCCTTTCCAGGCCCTATTGTCCCATAACATTAAAATTCCCCCTCTAGTTCCACTAGCCTTCAAACTTGCATATTTGATCCATCTACCTCCCCAGATTTGTCCAACTTTTTCTTCCATATTCCCCTCTAATTTGGTTTCTTGCAGACAAATGATATCTGCATTCCACCCCTCCATCACACTCTTAACCAATCTTCTTTTGTCCCTATCATTCAGTCCCCTCACATTCCATGTGACTAACTTGAATTTCATTTATTACATATAGTCAGATTTCTCCCCTTACTCCTATTCCCACTATTTTTTAACTTAACATCAAAATTCACTAGGCTTTTCAATTCTTGGGAACCTCGAAGTCTTGTTTTCTTGCACACTGTTTCTGGTTCCATTCTTCTTGCTTGTCTCGCACTATCCACTTGTAATAGCAGTTCAAGGGCCTCTTCTTCATGACCCTGGAAATCAGCCCCCAGAACCTTCCCCAACTTGATTAAGTTTTGTTGTACCCATACTGATGTCTCCCTTTCTTTATTTCTGACCACTTCTTGTTGTCGAGTCTGTAGTGGTTCTGCCTCTTCTATCTCCCACTCCCCCACTTCAGTGATCGATCTTTGGTCTCCTGTTTTTGAAGTTCTGATGTCCTCCACTTCTGTATCAATCATGCTCGTATCATTCTCTTCTATTTCAATCAAGTGATGCAGTGATTCGATTATTGTTTCTCCCACCATGTTTGCCATCTCCTTTTCCTCATGAATAATCTGATTTTCCAGCTGCATGTGTGTATTTTCTGTTTCTCGACAGTGTCACGATTCAACAAAATCAAGAGATATATTAGAACTTTCATCTTCTGGGTCTTTTCCTAAATTATCATTGAAAATCACTTGGCTTGAGTAATCAGGCCCAAGTTTTCTGGAAACTCTTTTCCTTGTATTGGGCTGCTGATGGAGGCCCAATATTTCCCCCTCATTTAAATGAGGCATGTGCCTCTCACATGCTTCTCTTCTTTCTTCATTGTCAGCTGTGAGCCAGGATCCACTCAAATGTTCTCCAGCTGGGAAATCCCTTGAAATAAGGGATTGAGTACCCTTTTTGCAGACTTTGCAGACTATGAACCTCTGGGTAAAGGAGGGGATTGTACTTCTCTTGTTTTCTTCTCCAGGAACACCTTTCCCAATTTCCGGCAGCATTTCAACTCTCACGTGACTCTCGGCCCATATTGGGAAATGGTAAACGACCCCATACCTGGAGACGGAGACTTCTTTGGGTATGTTTCTTCCATCATTTTCTACCAAGATTCTCGCCCACATCATATGATTCTTCAGTTCTGTCTCCTCCTCTGTAGCTAGCCATCCTCCACAAAAGTTTCCAATTTCTTGGAACACTTGACTTGACCAAAGATGGAGAGGGATACCAATGATTCTAACCCATGTTTCCTTTGTCAGGATGTTGTTGGGGGTGCAACCTACCAACGGAAACCACCATTCCAGGTTGAACCTTTGGTTCTTCCAATTCCATTGCCCTTGTAAGGTCTGTTCTGCCATGTTCCTGTTGGGGAATTCAAAGAGAAACTTTCCTCCATACATCTCATAAATGTTAACACTGAAAGCCTTTTTCCATAACAAGGATGACCATCGTCTGACCTCTGACAGTGTACGTTTCTCCTTATTTCCCCCTTCCAGATGTCCCACTAGACATCTCTTCAATAGCCCATTCTCATGACTTTCCATTTGAGATAGTACTTCAATATTTTCCTCCAAGCTGTTTGTCTCTGCCGCTCTGATGAATTTTACAGCCATTTACTATCCTTTACAGATCTAGCGTAGGGGTAGGAAGCTTCAGTAACTCTTGGTGGACCTGCCTTTTCCAAACTTTTGGGGCATTTAATGAAGCGTTCAATCTTGAGAGCTATGTCGTACCACCCTGCATTCATGGCAAGCTCAGGAATAACAAGGACAGATCTCCCCCCATTATTAATGGATATGATACTCATAAATCTCCCATGTTCGTTGTATTTTCTGGTGCAAAAGTGTTCCGCCTCTCTTTCTGCAGTTTTCCATCTCCTAATCGACTTTCTCTGATCACTGGATGCTTCTCTGAGGGTGAAGCAAATCCATTCCATGATTTTGTTGCTCATGGAGGACCTTCTCACCATTTTTCTGCTCCTTTCAACCCATTCATACCACACTGTTCCTTCAGATCTCCATCTAGTAATATCATATGATTTGAAGCCGGCATTGAAATAAATCCTATTTTCCCCCATTGATAAGGACCAGAAATTAACAGACTGAATCTAAGAGAACTAAACTATCACGTAGGTAATAGTTCAATGAAAAGACAAGGACTGAAATCAGATTCCGGCCAAAACTCACAGGAAAGAAAGACCCCCCCCCCTAGGAAGTAGGGAAGAGAGTTATCTCAGGGAGAGTGCCTGAGAGCATTATCTTCTACTAACAAAATTTTCTTGTGTTTTTACCACACCTTAACTTTTGTTTTTGATCACACAAATCATTGGATCTGTCCACAATTTCTCCTTCGAATTTGGTCAAAATAGCCAAAACTAGTTGACATGATCAGGTATGAATCACACACACCCACGTCCCTGTTGACATGGATGCGGCACTGAAAATGAAGAGTCTGACGACTTAAATTTTACTTGTAGATGTGAAAACTTGCACCACAAGTATATATGCGTATGAAGCATGATTTTGTACATTTGAAGGGTAGCCTCTTTATCTTTTCAATACCTTTTAGGTGCACCCATGAGATTGTGATCTATGTTGAAGGATGGGTGTCTTTTACAAAAATCTATTCAGCCTTGTAGGTTCTCAATTTTTGGTATACCTCTTGTATACGTGAGTTTCTCCCATTATTAACGAAAACATTCCTTGTAAAGAAAAAGTATATAAGTATCTTCCAATATGCTAGCCATTTCATCAAGAGGCTGTCATTTTGTCTCCTTAGGTTTTTGATGCCCAATCCTCCCAAGTACCTATTGTTCATTGTTACATTTCACCAGATTATAATCTTTATTCTCCTTGCATCCATGCAAAGAAAATCCCTTCTTAGTTTGTCCAGCTTCTTCACAACCTTCAAAGATAGAAGGAAAAGAGACATAACATAAGTGGGAAGAGAGTCTAGATCTGAGTTTATAAGAATGAATCTTCCTCCTAATAATAGATATTGAGTCTTCCACATTATCAATCTCTTTTCTGCCTTCCCTTATGCCATCCCATATCACTATCTCTTTATGTTTATTGGCAAGTGGCATGCCCAAGTAAACTGTAGGCAAATGATCTACATTGCAGCCAAGTATGTCTACCAACTCTGGATGTTGAGCACCTCCTTGACTGTGAACAAACTGCTCTTCATCCAATTTATCTTCAAACCTGAAGGGGCTTCAAAAAACAGTAGTAGCAATCTGATGAATTTATCTGTTCCTCGGTAGGTTCACAAAAATAATTGTATCATTAACATAAACAAAGTGGCATATTTTCTTAGTTTGCCCCGTAGCACCTCCTATTTGGAAGTCTCTAATCTCGTTGTTTTGAATGATCTGCTCATCACACTATCAAAATCTTCCATTACCAAAACAAAAAGAAATGGAGATAGAGGATCTCCCTGTCTAAGACCCCTGACCCCTCCCTGATGGGAAATAACAACTGGTTCACCATTCACCAGAATAGAATACCTGACAGTACTGATGCAAAAACTAATCCACCCCAACCATTTCTCCCAATAATATAAACTATAATACCCTCTACTATTGGTTTTGATATTTCTTTGACACACTACCACAGTTTTATAAGCTCAATTTTAATTTTGAACTGTTTCAGACCAACATCAACATAGTAATCCATGCAGCGATGTGTTTTCATGCTAAAGGGTTCTCATGTTACTGATAGTTTCTATGTGCCTACAGATGCAAGTATATAGTACATAATAGCATTTTCCTGAGAGCAAAAAAGAATTCAGTAGTACATGTTTGCAAACATAGTTGTGTGTGCGAGAGAGAGTGTGTGTGTGTTTCTGTGTACAATTATTTGTGCCCTAAGTTCCTTTACATATCAAGTATCGATCAAACATGAAAAGGAGAAATTTGATTAAAGTTGAAGGATAGGTAGCAAAGAAGGCCTTCTTCAGCAAGGAGAGCAGTGGATGAGAGAGCCTTCAGTGAGATATTAGTCTGGGAGGAGTTAATGACTAAAGCTCTATTATCACTTTCTTATCATGGCAAAACTTGTATTTCAAAAAAAAAAGATCAATTCACAATAGCCTCCCATGAAAATAGGAATGTGCAACTACTTTTACCATTCTAAAAAAATATTTATATGTACAACTGAATTTGTATCTTAAATACACTTGTCACTTCCGCTCCTATTTTTAGAGGGATAGCACAAGACTGGCAGGTGGAATCCATTATCTTTTTTTTTTTTCCAATTTATGCTAGTCACTGCCAATGGTTTTGAGAGTGGGAAGCCCAAAAAAAGTGTAAGGGCCCTGCTTCGTGCTTTAAGCGAAGCGCTCACTTCATTGAAGTAAAGTGCAATTTAACGAAAGACCAAAATAAACCTTTCACAAAAACAATATATGTAAGCAAATGTTTTAATTTAAAAATGAAAAAGTAGTTAGCAAAAATCCTCCATATGACAGGAAATTAGCTACTACCTAGTGCCTAGAAGAAATTAACTAATTCGCTACTGAAAAATGAAATAGCTAATTAGCTACTAAAAATGGAATAGCTAATAGCTACTGCCTAGTGCCAAAAAGAAATTAACTGATTAGCTACTGCCTAGCGCCTAAGATAAGGAAATTAATTATTGGCAAATTCAATTGAATTATTAGACTGAAAATGGAAATTCAATTGAACTAATAAACTGAAAAAAAATAAAGACATACAAAAGAAATAAGAGCTGATGAAGAAGAAATAAAAGATGAAAAAATGTGGGGAAAATACGCTCTATACAACCATATATGCAACGACGAAGAAAGCAAGGGAAAAAACTGCCAGCCATCGAAGAAGAAAGAACAAAGAAAAAAGAAGGAAGAAAGAAGAAGAAAATAGGATGACGATGTGTTGAACAGTCCATCCACGAGCTGCATATACTCTTCAACTATTTTTTATTTTTTTTGAAAACCAGTCCCAACTTTTCTGTTTTCTTCCAATTAGATCTTTTTTTTCAGACAGAAGAAGCAATCGCTTCAGTGAAAATGCTTTGCTTCACAGCCTTGAAATCGAAGCGCCTACATCTCGCTTCACTTCATCACTTAAAGTGATGAAGTGCTCGCTTTTTACAAAACTAGTCACTGATTAGCTTGAGGAGCACACAATCCTGCTTAGTCGGAAGATATTGCGCCGGCTTATAGTCTGAAGTCTTACAATCATGCCCTAAGCAGCATAGACGAAGAACCCTTTCCTTTGTGTTAAAGAGTCCCACATAGGATGAAAAAGAGATGGTGGTCTTCTTATATGGTCTTGGGCAATCCTTTCCTCTTGAGCTAGCACATTTATGGTTGAGTTAGGCCCAAAGTTCATTTCTTTACATGCTATTAGAGCAAGACCTGTCCCAATTCTTGTTTCCTAATGTTGGGCCCCATATTAAATTTTCCACGCTCCAGATGTCCATTCCTGAGCATGAGGTGGGGTGTTGACGAGTCCCACATGGGATGGAAAAAGGGATTGGTGATCTCCTTACATTGTTTTGGACAATCGTCCTCTCCTAAGCTAACTTTTGAGGTTGAGTTAGGCCCAAAGTCCATTTCTTTCCACTTTGAAAATAATTTGGGAAGACAAAGGAAGATGAAAGGATCTTTTATTTTGGCTTTAGAAGCTCCCCTTACAGGTGACAACTTTGGGGAGAGGAAAAGAATTAGCGCTATGGCTGTCTTTTCTGCACTAGGGCTGAAGCAATACAAACATTCTCTCCTTTATTATGGCTGGTTTACTGAGATTTAGATCTTTTTTTTAATTTGCTGTGTGATGATCAAATGAGTTGTGTCTAGATCTGGATGATTTGAGTCACATCTTGAGCATTATAATTTCACTGGAAGAAGAGATAGATTTCAAGTGCTATTCTTATGCATTTGGATGAAAAAGAAGAACATCACTAATATAGGTGATTATGTTTTAGCTCAAGTCCAATGTTATTTCTACATTTCATTTTTGGTACGAGGAGAACCATCCAGCTAGTCATGATATTTTGAGAGATATTTTTTGCATTCTGACACTTGGTCTCTTGAGAAAGACCTACAATACCTGAAATTTGTTGTACCCAGTCCAGAACTAAATGACCCTTTACTCACTTAGAAGAACTTAAGTAGAAAACAATTAGAAGATTCCCCTTTTGACTTCGCATGTTTCCTTGGGTGGGTCAACTTGAACAAAATTTGGCAAGGGGGCTAACCACCTTTACTAATGTTCTATATAATGTGAAGACAGAACTTTATAATATGATCAAAAGGTAAACATGTATTAAGGATATTAGTTTCCAATGATGCAAATTTCTTCCTTTTTCTCCCCTTACTAACACAGACACGACTTTTACCTTTTTCCTACCCCCTCCTCTCCTTTGATCTGCACATTCTCCTTTCCTTCCTTCTGTTTTTCTTTAACCAAAACAATACCATAAGTCAAGCGAAACCTTCTCTTTTCCTCCTGTGTAAAGCATGCCCCCTCATACTTTTTCTCTAGTGCTTACAGTGCAGGGGAAAGCTCTTAGCACAAGTGGATCATATTGCCCAAGTCCAGACTGAAAATGAAAAAGATCATTCCTTTAAACCCACTACTTATGCACCGACAAAGCCTACCATGTAGCACATAAGTGGTTCAACAGGCTGCTCCAATCAACTTACCATTTTCTCCTCTATTCCTAAATATGCACACCATTTAGATAACAGATTATCTTGTTGATACCTTAGCCTTCAACAAAGCAACATGGTAAAGACAAATTTGAAACAAAGAAACAGAAAAGCCTAGGACCTCTATTGCATAATTCCAGTGACCTACCTCACTAAAGTATAGGTAATAAGGTAATAGGGTTATACTGTTCAAGACTTTTACCAGAAGTGGGTCAAATGTGAAGATAAAAATGACTTTTAACTTACTTTAATATTAATAGAGAACCAACAAACTTTAATAATACAGAACATCATCTAAAGGTATTGAAGACCCTTGGGGTGAGCTGGGGGGGGGGGGGGGGGGGGGGGGGGGGGGGGGGGGGGGGG
>JAJOOF010004258.1:0-24974 GCA_029582545.1 Solanum lignicaule | reverse complement strand
TTATTTAGTGTTTATTCGAGGATGAATGATCCCTAGGGGGAGATATTGTAACACCTCAAACTTTGAGAAAGGGCTAAGAAGGACAAATTGGCAAGTCCATGAACCCAAATTGGAAAATGGACCCTTCACGACACCCTAGACGGGCCATTTAGGGGTCCATGGCCCATTAAGGGAATCGTGAACCACCATCTAGTACTATCTAGGCAGAAGTCACCTAGACTGTAATGACCCGAAAACCTAGTAGGTGAAACTAGAGCCTAACAAGTTTGGTTTTGAGTTTGTTATGGGGTTTTGAGTTGTTAATTGATGTCCCGAGCTTAGGTTGAGGGGTTAAAAGACAAGGTACGACTCCCCAAGGACAAACCAAGGGGTTCTTGAGGAGGACCCTAAAGCCTAACCCCCAAGAAACCAAAAAGCTGTCAAAAATGTTGGGAGCTACGGATGAGACCTACACCCCGTAGGTCTATCCACGTCCCATGGGTGGCCTTCGTGGGTCAAGGTCCCAAATGGTGACCCTCATACCCAAACAACGGACCAGCAGGATGGGGCGTCACCCCACCTACAGTCCGTAGGTAAGGGGTCGTAGGTCACCACTATTTTCTGCCAACTTTCGGCCAAGTGGAGGGGTTAAGTGGTAAATTCCTTTATTGGTTAGTTGAGTTAATGGACGGTTATTATTGAGTTATTAAAGTATTTTTAGGGTTTTTAAAGTATTAATATCTCTTCTAGAATTCATTCTTTCAAATCACCAATAGAAACCTCCCACGCTCTCCAAATATTCTCTCTCTAGAAACCACCATTGGAGGTGAAAGATTCAAGCTTTCAAGCTCAAGATCTCACCTTATCACTCAATTTTTGTGGAGTTATTCCCTAAAAGTTATGGTAGTCTTCATCCTTGATTAAGTTTCATTTAAGGAGCCCCTTCAAAGATGATTTCAAGTTTTCAAAATCCCCCAAAAACCTAGGGTTTTCAATCTATGCATGAGTTCAATTCCAAAACATTTTCAAAGGCTCATGTATGATGAATTATGAATGTATTGTTGAATTAATGGTGAATTATGGTGAATTTATCCTATGAACCCATGTTTCCTCCAAAATCCTAAGTTGTGAATTGTGATTGGGAATTGATTGATTATGGAAGTATGTTGAGTTGTTTATGTTTAGATTGAATTAGTTATTGAATCATTTTAATTCCCTTATCTAATTTAGTATTCTATATGTCTGGGTTAATATTGATTCATAGCCTTGGAAGGCAATTTCATGAAGGATCTATGTATGAATATGATGTGAAGTATATGTGTGTGATCTCAATTAAAGTATTGCGATCATGTTTAGAATGTAAATGTGTTATTATTGAAAGCATATTCTCAATTAACACTCATGAATAATGATGATAGAATGTGAAGGGTTTCTATAATGTAATGTTATATCTAGAATTGGTAGGCTTATGCATCATCTTCTTGTATAAATGAAAGTAATGTGAATGTTATATCTTGAATTGGTAGGATTAGGCATCCTCTTCTTGTATAAATGAAAGTAATGTGAATGTTGTATCTTGAATTGGTAGGCTTAGGCATCCTCTTCTTGTGTTATGAATGTGTCTTGACTTATGAACATGAATCGGTAGACCTAATGTAGGTAGCCCTTTCCTAAATGAATGATGAAGTATTCTAGGCTATGTCTTGAACCGGTAGACCTAATGTTGGTGGCCCTTTATGATGAGTCTAGAAACTAATGTGATGATAAACCTTGAATCGGTAGACCTAGTGTTGGTAGCCCTTTCATGTGTGAAATGATGAACTTTGTATCGTTAGATCTAATGGTGGTGGCCCTTCTTGAGGATTCAATGAGCTATCCATGTAATGTCTTGAATCGGTAGACCTAATGGTGGTGGCCCTTTCATGTGTAATGTACCTTGGGTCGGTAGGCCTAATGTTGGTGGCCCTCTCTAGTACAATAATGTTAATGAAAATGAACTACTCTATGGGAATGAAGGCTAAGCACCGAGTGGATATGGTAAGATGGAAACTCTCCCCATGCTAGGTTAGGGTTCCAATGAACATCTTCCTATCCCATAACTATGTGCCCACATAGGATATTAGCTAGTGGAATCCACTTAAGCTAAAATGTTACCGGTTCTACCTTAGGCAAGTAGACCAACCCTTATGATGTGGGATAGTACATCGGATTCCATGCTAAGCTCATATGGTCTATGTCGTTTAAACGCTTATTCCCATCATGTGAGATGTGCACTATGGTTACTTGAGAGGCTCTATGAAGTGTGGGTGGTAGTATGGATGCTATCCATGCATTGTAAGAGTAAGCTTTGAGAGGGTCATAGTGAGTTCTCTAATGTCTTCATGACTAATGAATGAAAGTGCTCTAAATGAAGCTAATGAAGAATGTTGACTCATATGCTTAAATGCAATGATGCATGCTATACTTGGATTGTATTATGAGTTACTTCCTTGTTATGACTTATGAAATTTTATGTTCCTTATGTATGAGTATTGTTGAAAAGATGAAAAGGAAGAATGGTAAGTTCTCTTTTGGTGGCCTTAATGTGGTACTTAGTGTGGATGGTGGTATGTGACGCTATTCATATATTGCACATGATATAACTTGGGGTTACTTTAGGTGAAAGCTTAATGTGATGAAGTGGCTTATATGTTGATTATGTTCTAATGTGATGAAATGACTTGTATCTTGGTTATGTTTGTATATTATGCCTCTTATACTCATTTTCATGAAGTTTTCTTAAATTGGCATAAAAACATGACTTTCAAATAAAATGTCCATTTTAAGCATGGTTTTTGCATGGCTATCATACTTAGTACATTAAATGTGCTAACCCATATTTCTTTATTTTTACTAAAGTGTAGGGATTGACACTCAATTTGATTCTCTCTAGTTGAAGCTTGGATTGAGTTCTTCCAAGACTATTGGTATGTCCTCATGGATTCGAGGACAAGTACCTTGATGTTTCATTTCTTTCATGTAATAGACATTTGTTAGACTTTCTATTGTAAAGGGCCGTGACCCTACTTTTGTTTCAAGATATTGTTCTAGATGGCCATGTGAGACTAGTAGACTTTTGTTGTTTTAAAGAAGTTTTTCGATTGTATAGATTTAAAGAAAAGTTTTAATTCTGCACTATTACCATTATCCTATGGTATGAATGCTATGAGGGTTGTATGAGGATTTTCAGAGTTTTGTACGCCGTGTTGCATCTAGGAGGTACCCCTGGGTCGTGACAAATATGGTATCTCACAAGCCACGTCTAGTAGAGTCTTGTTCATGGGTGTGAGTCGCGACACATTTATGAATGAGAGGCTATAGGACGTTAGGAAGCTACACTTCTTTCATTATTCTTTAAGTCATGCCTTAGAGTTTAGCTCTATAAGTGTCCTTTTACTAACCCTCCTCTCGTGTTTATAGGATATGATTACAAGGGCGAACGCAAGAAGGATGGAAGAGGAGATTGTGAATGAAGGAGTTCCTCCCCAAGGTCCTCAAGGTGACTAAGTTCCTCTAGGCAATCAAGTTCTGGTGGATCCCCCGGCCATGACCAATGAGGAAGTTAGGTCGGCTCTTTTGATGATGGCTCAAGCCATAACTACTCAAACCCAAGCCATGACGGCTCAAGATACTAGAGGTTTTGAGACTCATGTGAACCCTATTGTGAGCACTATTGCTTCTAGGTTAAGAGACTCTATGAGGATGAATCCTCCAATTTTTCTTGGTTCCAAGGTGGAAGAGGATCCCCAAGAATTTTTGGATGAGATGTATAAGGTAGTGAATTCAATGGGGGTGACTTCTATAGAAAAAGCGGAACTAGCCGCTTATCAATTGAAGGACGTTGCCCAAATTTGGTTCTCTCAATGGAAGAGTAATAGGCCGATAGGAGTGAGGCCTATAGATTGAGAATTGTTCAAGGAAGCATTCCTTGGTAGGTTCTTTCCTCGTGAGAAGAGGGAGGTTAAGATGGAGGAATTTATCAATCTTAGGCAAGGTAACATGAATGTTCAAGAGTACTCTTTGAAATTTACCCAATTGTCTAAGTATGCCCCATCTTTGGTATCAAACCCTAGGGATAAGATGAGTCGATTTTTTACGGGTGTATCCAACCTAGTTGAGGAAGAGTGTCATATGAAAATGCTTCATGATGATATGAACATCTCTAGACTTATGGTATATGCTTAATCTATTGAGGAGTCCAAACTTAAAAGGAAGAATAGGTAGATGAAGAGAGTTAGATCCGATGAGCAAGGTCAACCAAGGTTCAAAAAGAGAGCTCCAAACCAAGATTCTTCAAGCACTCCTAGGTTTAACCAAGAGAAAGGTAACGGGTTTCCATTTCTTAAACCTATTTGCACCACTTGTGGGAAGAAGCACCATGGGAAGTGCCTAGCCGGTACTAGTGGGTGTTATGGTTATGGAAAAAGTGATCATCAAGTGAGAAATTGTCCTACTTTTACGGCCAAAGGAAGGGAGGCCAAAAAAGCTTCTCTAAATGGCCCGGATCTTGATGCGCCAAAGAAAAATCGTTTCTATGCACTTCAAGCTAAAGAGGGCAAATGAGCTCATCCGGATGAAGGCACCGGTATGTGATAGTTCCTTATAGTTGTGAATGTTGTATCGAGGTCCCTATGTTATTTTCATGTTAGCCTTAGTTTGGGTTTACTCTTAAGGGGGATATGGTGTGTGAATAGTAAGGTTGTTGAGAGTTTCGATATCCTTATCTCTTTCCTTCTATTCCTATTCAAGTTTGAGACCAAGAGTTCCTTGTAGCTTGTTTCATGTTTTGGAGTCATGTGTGATTTATTTGTTTTCATGATATCCTTATGATATGCATGTTCTTAATGAATTCATGTTTAAATGAGAAAATGAGTTTTTGTGATTTATGTTCCTCATGTTGATATGCATTTAGTATGAGTTGCCTATATGCTTCATGAGGTGAATTGATGAACATGCCTAAATATTCTTTTGAGAGTAATTGCATAATGTGCTTAATGATGTTATGATGAACATGATTTGAGTTGGAGAAGGTAATTCCTCCAATGAAATGAGAAATGCTGAAGTTTTCATGCATAATGAGTTTGTAGATGTAGTTCCTACTTTCTTGTGTTGCATTGAGTATGTTTGAAATGGAGTTGATGTTTCCTCCTAGTTTTGTGCATTGTTTATGATATTGCATGCATAATGGGCTGCTAGTCTTGAGTCTTTAATCCCCTAAAGTGTTTAAAGTATCATTCGAGGACGAATGTTCCTAAGGGGGGGGGGATAATGTAACGACCCGGAAATCTAGTAGGTGAAACTAGAGCCTAACAAGTTTGGTTTTGAGTTTGTTATGGGGTTTTGAGTTGTTAATTGATGTCCCGATCTTAGGTTGATGGGTTTAGGGGTTAAACGTCAAGGTACAACTCCCACAGGACCAACCAAGGGGTCCTTGAAGAGGACCCTAAAGCCTAACCCTCAAGACCCCAAGAAACCAAAAAGCTGTCAAAAATGTTGGGAGCTACGGATGGGACCTATGCCCCGTAGGTCCATCCACGCCCCGTGGGTGGACTTCGTGGGTAAAGGTCCCAAATGGTGACCCTCAGACCCAAACCACGGACCGGCAGGACGGGGAGTCACCCCACCTACGGTCCGTAGGTATGGGGTCGTGGGTCACCACTGTTTTCTACCAACTATCGGCCAAGTGGAGGGGTTAAGTGGTAAATTCCTTTATTGGTTAGTTGAGTTAATGGACGGTTATTATTGAGTTATTAAAGTATTTTAAGGGATTTTAAAGTATTAAACTATCTTTTAGAATTCATTCTTTCAAATCACAAATAGAAACCTCCCACCCTCTCTAAATATTCTCTCTTTAGAACCACCATTGGAGGTGAAGGATTCAAGTTTTCAAGCTCAAGATCTCACCATTCTCACTCAATTTTCGTGCAGTTCTTCCCTAAAAGGTATGGTAGTCTTCATCCTTGATTAAGTTTCATTCAAGGAGCCTCTTCAAAGATGATTTTAAGTTTTCAAAATCCCCCAAAAACCTAGGGTTTTCAATCTATGCATGGGTTCAATTCCAAAACATTTTCAAAGGCTCATATATAATGAATGATGAATGTATTGTTATATTAATGTTGAATTATGTTGAATTTATCCTATGAACCCATGTTTCCCCTAAAATCCTAAGTTGCAAATTGTGATTGGGAATTGATTGATTATGGAAGTATGTTGAATTATTTATGTTTATATTGAATTAGTTATTGAATCATGTTAATTCCCTTATCCAATGTAGTGTTCTAGATGTTTGGGTTGATAGTGATTCATAGCCTTGGAAGGCAATTTCATGAAGGATCAATGTATGAATATGATGTGAAGTATATGTGTGTGATCTTAATTAAAGTATTATGATCATGTTTAGAATATAATTGTGTTATTATTGAAAGCATATTCTCAATTAACACTCATGAATGATGATGATAGAATGTGAAGGGTTTCTATAATGTAATGTTATATCTAGAATTGGTAGGCTTAGGCATCCTCTTCTTGTATAAATGAAAGTAATGTGAATGTTGTATCTTGAATTGGTAGGCTTAGGCATCCTCTTCTTATGTTATGAATGTGTCTTGACTTATGAACATGAATCAGTAGACCTAATGTTGGTAGCCCTTTCCTAAATGAATGATGAAGTATTCTAGGCTATGTCTTGAACCGGTAGACCTAATGTTGGTGGCCCTTCATGATGAGTCTAGAAACTAATGTGATGATAAACCTTGAATCGATAGACCTAGTGTTGGTAGCCCTTTCATGTGTGAAATGGTGAACCTTGTATCGGTAGACCTAATGGTGGTCGCTCTTCTTGAGGATTCAATGAGTTATCCATGTAATGTACCTTGAATCGGTAGACCTAATGGAGGTGGCCCTTTCATGTGTAATGTACTTTGGGTCGGTAGGCCTAATGTTGGTGGCCCTCTCAAGTACAATAATGGTAATGAAAATGAACTACTCTATGGGAATGAAGGCTAAGCACCGAGTGTATATGGAATGATGGAAACTCTCCCCATGCTAGGTTAGGGTTCCAATGAACATCTTCCTATCCCATAACTATTTGCCCACATAGGATATTAGCTAGTTGAATCCAGTTAAGCTAAAATGTTACCGGTTCTACCTTAGGCAAGTAGACCAACCCATACGATGTATGATAGTACATCGGATTCCATGCTAAGCTCACATGGTCTATGTCGGTTAAACTCTTATTCCCATCATGTGAGATGTGCACTATGGGTACTTGAGAGGCTTTATGAAGTGTGGGTAGTAGTATGAGATGCTGTCCATGCATTGCACGAGTAGGCTTTGAGAGGGTCATAGTGAGTTCTCTAATGTCTTCATGACTAATGAATGAAAGTGCTCTTAATGAAGCTAATGAAGAATGTTGACTCATATGCTTAAATGTAATGATGCATGCTATACTTGGATTGTATTATGAGTTACTTCCTTGTTATGACTTATGAAATTTTATGTTCCTTATGTATGAGTATTGTTGAAAAGATGAAAAGGAAGAATGGTAAGTTCACTTTTGGTGGCCTTAATGTGGTACTTAGTGTGGATGGTGGTATGGGACGCTATTCATACATTGCACATGGTATAGCTTGGGGTTAGTTTAGGTGAAAGCTTAATGTGATGAAGTGGCTTATAAGTTGATTATGTTCTAATGTGAAAAAAATGACTTGTATGTTGGTTATGTTTGTATATTATGCCTCTTATACTCATTTGCACGAAGTTTTCTCAAATTGGCATAAAAGCATGACTTTCAAATAAAATGTCCGTTTTAAGCATAGTTTTTGCATGACTATCATACTTAGTACATTAAATGTGCTAAACCATATTTCTTTATTTTTACTAAAGTGTAGGGATTGGCACTCAATTTGATTCTCTCTAGTTGAAGCTTGGATTGAGTTCTTCCAAGACTATTGGTATGTCCTCTTGGATTCGAGGACAAGTACTTTGATGTTTCATTTCTTTCATGTAATAGACATTTGTTAGACTTTCTATTGTAAAGGGCCGTGACCCTACTTTTGTTTCAAGATATTGTTCTAGATGGCCATGTGAGACTACTAGACTTCCGCTATTTTAAATGAAGTTTTTCGATTGTATGGATATATAGAAAAGCTTTAATTCTGCACTATTTCGATTATCCTATGTTATGAATGCTATGAGGCTTTTCAGAGTTTGGTACGCCATGTTGCATCTAGGGGGTACCCCTGGGTCGTGACATAGATCGTGCCTTAGATGGCCCATGGTGACTTGGAAGACCTGTCTAGGGGTCCCTACAAGTCACCCACCAGTTTTAAAATTTTATTTCAACTTCAAACGATCATATCTCTAAGCACAAAAGGAATTAGGTGGCCCATGATCTATCAAATTAAAGGTCTTTGAGTCCTCTTTTCAATGCCACAAATGTTTCTTAAATAAGAGCCCGGAGTAAAACGTTGTGCCTATTTTAGTGAAGTCCTGTCGAGCATAGCAACATCACAACCCACTTGACGGGCCGTGTTGCTTTAAACGGCTCCTGAACCCCCTCTTTTAAGTAACCTGATAAAATTTAAGTCAGAATCATATTGGTCCTTCCCCTATGCATTTTGCACTTAAACTACGTTATTTCAATTCGTCTAAGACTAATTAATTAGTCAAAAATAACTAAAACAAATCAGTTTCCTCTCAAGTCAGTTTCATGTAGAAAAAGGAGCGTCTTCTCCAATTTCTAGGCTGGGGTTCTTTCCTCCAAGTGTCAACTTCAGATTTCTTGCAAGGATTTCATCCACCAGGTATGTCGATATCCAGTAAGGGTTTCATTCACCCTTATGCCCAAAACTTCAGACTCGTTTTTCGATTATTATGGTTTTATGAAAGTAGGGGGTGATACGCTCAAATTACACCTCCCTAAAGAAGTATAAGCGATCGTTGTCAAGTAAAGAACCCAACTTGTAGGTTAGGGTTGATCCCACGAGGAATATGGTTTAGACTTAACCTTAACTAACAATTATCTATTTTTATTCAAACTATTTCTGAGAAAGTAAATAGGGGTTTTTTTGAAACTAGAGTAATAGATTGTTGATATGAATTAATAAGTAACAAGTAAGCAAGATTCACAATTTGAGATATCAATATCAGATGGAAACTAGGGTATGTGTGTTCCCCACAAACTTTTAACGCAGTAATTCTAATAATAGTAATCCTATTCTAGTGTTTGACATGAAAGGCCGATAAGTTATGTATCCCTAAGTAATTGGTAATCATCGTAAGGACTTTCACTCACGACATGGTAAATCTACGAATGTGTGCTTTACTAACCCTTACCTTCACCCCAGATTAGTCATCATGTCAATTAACTTAGGGTATTCACCCTTTCCTCAATTGATTAAAGTCAGACTATTAGATAAAAGCAAATCTTTAACTAAATCTCTGTTGTTTAATCTTTTTCTCATACATTACCCCCTTGGTAAGGCAAGTAGGAACGAGGCGAGTTCTAACGTTGCACACCACTAGAAAGACTTCTAAACGAAAAGATTAACAATACATGCATAAACACTATTCAAGAATTACTTAGTTATTATTTATACTTTGTTAATTGCTCATGGTTCCCACAACCCTAGTTGTGGATTTAGCTACTCATGCTTGATAGTTCACAATTCATAATTAGGTCAAAAGAATTTATGAACTTACAATTAAAATAGATGAAAACCGAAATATTGAATTGAAATTCAAAGTGCAAATTGCATTAACCGACTTCCAGAATTTAAATTGCTAAAAGTTTGTAAAATAATTCCAAAAGACCAAAACAAAAGTATCCAATAATGTCTAACCCCCAAAAATGGGAATAGCAATTAATATTTATAGAAAACAAAACGTAAACTAACTAGGAAAGGAAAATAAGGAAAATCAGTTCAGGACATGGTTTCTACTGACGACATGACCTACGGGCCGTGGGTCGACCTACGGTCTGTAGGTCACCTTCGTGGTTCAGGTACAGGAACCACAAATTCTCTGATCTCATCGATAGATGTGCAGGACGGGTCGTCACTCGACCTATGGCCCGTCATTGTTTCTGTGGTTCCACACTTGGTAAGATTTCCCTAAACTTCAACTATGCCACTTTACCTATAGCCCGTCATAGGACCTATGGTCTGTGGTTGGCTCCGTTACTGACCACTTCTGTAATTTTCAGCTCTTTATCTCAATCAACCACATCCGAATTCATTTCCTTCAAAGATTACATAAAACCATTATTTTTAATAACAAAATGGCCCAAGACACACACAAACTTCAAGTGAAATGCATCAAAAATATCGTAAACTCACGGTATATCAACACCCTAAACTTAAACTAGTTGATTGTCCTCAAGCAACACACTAAACTCTAAACAACACTTATGTAGAAGCAAACATACAAAATCAAGCAATCACATGGCTTTCTCAATCAATTCCATCACTTAGTGCAAATATTTTCATCTAGACTCAACAAGCTAACTCTTGTGGATCAAAACATGACATAGACCGACCAATAGACATCACCACATACACTTTCAACAATCACCAAGGTACCAACTCTACAATAATGTTACTAGTGCCCTCACTTCAAAGAAATCCTCATTCACACAAAAAATATGATTTTTTTAGTTCAAGGATTCAGTCAACACTAATGCTCAGAAGTGAATTCAAATACATTTAGTGCTCAATACCATAGGCTTGCCCTTATTTTCATTGCTCAGACTATCCAAACTAATCACTAGGATCACTATAGGACATTCTTAGCTTGTAACGTTGGCTCAGGATCAGGTAGGGTACATTTGGATCCTTTAAGTGACTTTCTACCTTCCTTGATATTACATTGGCTTTTTACCTATTTTCCAAACCAATTCTTGACATGTAACGACCCTAAAAATGAACTAGTGAAACTAGAGCCTAACGTATGTGCATTTGAGTTTGGTGTGAGGTTTGAGGGTGTTTGATGTTGTCCTGACCCATGGTTAAGGTGTTTAGGGGTTAGACATCAAGGTACGACCCCCCTAAGGACCAACCAAGGGTCCTTGAGGGGGACCTAAAGCCTAACCCCAAGGCTGCCCCTTAAAGCAAAAATCTGCCAAAATCTTGTGAACCATGGATGCAATCCACGGCCAGTAGATTGATCTACGGCTCGTGGTCTTGCTCCGTAGGTCAAGCCCCCTTTTTCCAAGCCCCATCCCCAGACACGGACCAGCAGTACGGTCCATGAATGGACTCATGGTCCATGAGTGTGGGATGTCGTTTGCACCTGTGTGTGCTGTCATGACACGGCCAAGCCAAGGGTGGTTCGGTAAATTCCTCCCTTGGCTAGTTAAGTGTTTGGACCGCTATTTTGGGTTTATTAACATATTTTAAGAGTATTAAAACATTTAAACCCTATTTTAGATTTCATTATTACAAAAACCCTAAATCAAAACCTCCCCTCCCCTCCAAAAGTTTCTCTCTAAAATCCTCCATGGGAGGTGAAGACTTCAAGCTCTTAAGGTCAAATTCATCAAGTTTTCAAGGAAGTTTCGTGGGATTCTTCAAGTAATAGGTATGGTGGTCTTGATCCTTGTCTAATTTTCCATTCAAGGAGCCAAATCCAAATTGATTTCAAATCATGAAAATCTAGGTTTTACTAAATCTCATGGGTTCTTTCATCAAACATTTTCAAATGGTTTCTAATGATAAATTATGATTGTATTGGTGTTTAATTGATGATTTATGATGAAAATACTCTATGAACCCATGATTTCTCTCAATTCCTAAATTGTTCCTTTATGAAGTGGGTTTGTTGATTATGAACGAATGTTGATGGATTATGCCTAGATTGATTAGATTATTGAATTGTATCATCATCTATGCCTAATTATGGTGAATTGAGGATTTGTGATCATAGCCTTGAAAGGGCAAGTTTGACCTAATTTCATGTTAAAGTAGAATTGTGCTTGAATTGTTGATCCACTTGAAAGGTAGAGGTGTTTACTTACTATGTACATTGTGATCATGAACTTGAAGGCATAGCGTGAAGGATTGAAGTATTATCATGATGTTGTATATATGAATGTGATGTGAAGGATATACATGTGATTTCAATGATAGAATGAACATCTTTCTTATCCCATAACTACGTACCAACATAGGATGTGTACTAGTTCTACCCTAGGCAAGTAGAACACCTTCCTTTGGTGTAGGGTTACATGACACCGGATTCCATGATTTAGCTCTCATGGTCTATGTCGGTTAATTCCTATTCCCATCATGTGAGATGTGCATTATGGTTTCTTGAGGAGTTTTATGAAGTGTGGGTGGTAGTATGGGATGCCATCCATGCATTGCACGTGTAGGCTTTGAGAGGGTCATAGTGAGTTCTCTAAGTCTTAATGACTATTGTTTGAATGTCCTCCTAGAAAGAAGTTAAGAAGAATGTTGATCTAATGTCTAATGAATGAAAGTCCTCTAAATGATGTTATTGAATAATGTTGACTTTTATATGCTTAAATGTGAAGGTGCATGCTATACTTGGTTTGTATTATGAGTTACTTCCTTGTCAGTAGTATGGGATGCTACTTGCACATTGCACAAGTATGACTTAGAGTTGTCTTAGATGTTGGTTTTAATGTGATGATGTGACTTATATAATGTCTATGTCTCTTATATGCTTCATTGTGTAAAGGTGGAAAGGTTGAAGGGTAAGTTCACTTTTGGTGACCTTAAGATTGTACTTTGGTGTGGATGGTGGTATGGGACGCTATCCATACATTGCACAAAATATAGCTTGAGGGGTACTTGAGGTGAAGGCTCATTGTGAAGGTAAAGGTTTATATGATGATTATGTTCTAATGTGGTTTAAATGACTTGTATGTTGGTTGTGGTTGAATATTATGCCTCTTATGTTTATGTTCATGAAGGTTTTTATCAAAATGGAATATATCATGATTATTAAAGAAAATGTCCGTTTTAAGTATGTTTTTTGCATGGTTTACATACTTAGTACATCTAATGTGCTAATCCATATTTCTTCTCCCTTTTTACCAAAGTGTAGGGTTTGGAGATATTGGATGTCTTTACTTGGAAGATAGGTTTCTAAGGAGCTTGAAGATGAAGACTTGGTGAGTCCTCATAGTTTCGAGGAAAATACCCACTTTGTTCCTTTATGTGTTTTAGTTTATGTTAAAGGTTTTGTATGGGCTAAGTCCTAATGTTGTATTCAAAGTATTAGATGGTTTGAGACATAGTATATAAAGTCTAGAAAGTCTTTCGCTTGCTTTTAATGAAAATGCCTTCGACTGTAAAGAAAGTTTTAAATTCTTCTCTATTTTCCTATGTTTTTATGTTCAAGAATGCTATGAGGCTTGTATGAGACCCCTTCGGGGTCGAGTACGCCGTGTTACGACTAGGGGTGCTCTCGGGTCGTGACATGACATATTTTATGTTCTGCTCTTTTCCTTGACTCTCTTCAGCACAAATGTGAATTTGACTTTATCGCTCTTCTTTTTCACTTTTTTTTCTTTTCTTTTACTTCTTCTTTCTTTGTTTCTCATCATCATTATTATTCTTTTTGTTTCTTTTGACTTCAGTCACATCTTTTTTCTATCTTTTTCTTTCTTCTACACAACTCTTTTCATACCCTTTTCTTTCGATTTCCTTTTTCCTAGCCACCCTCAACTTATGTATTTTGCTTGAGTTGAGGTGCACAATGTACGAGATCGGACCAGGGCCAAGATTAAGGTAACTTCTAAATCAGCCACCCTCAAGTTAGGCTTTTGGCCTAAGTTAAGGTGCACATGTCCAAGGAGGGACCAGGGCTAAAACACTCTTTTAGGGAAGGTGAGTTAGGTGTATTGAAAGAAGTGGTCTATATTAGTCTGAAAGATTTGGATTGAACAGAGCATTTATTTCTTTTGGTTGGATCATTTTAGGCTTAATTGGACTTGTTAGAATAAGGGCCTATGATCATTTCCCAATTCCTAGCCTAGATTATCTTCACAGGACCAATAAGGCAAGTTCTAGATTGGCACATACAGTATAAATATACAAAATCCACTCACACACACTTCGCACATTGTTTCATTACCGGATTATTGAAGTACCTAATCAAATTTTAGCTTAAGTCATGCTATCATACTGGTTCCTTATCATGTCATATGAAGTTCCAACATATTCAACTCATTAAATCTATAGATCTAGCACATTTCAAAATTTTGGCAGGTATTAATTTCATGCTCTCATGCCATCATTCTTTTACTTACTTCTACGAATACACTCTTAAACATGCTGGTTCAACACAAAAGTAAATCAGTCCCTTGGGGAATAAGAACAGAGGCAAGAAAGGATCATGAGTTGGGTTACTCAGACTTCACCCTATCACTCACAACCCATTTACCCCACCCCTAAAAAAATATGGTGCGATTTCCCTCAATACACAAAAAAATAAAAATAAAACATAGGGTGAAGCATACCTGTGGCGCATATGCACCGGAGACCCATCAAGATGCGGGTGGGTCCGGTTTCCCAGAACCCGCTAGATCAGCAATAGGGATGTCATTAGTAACACCCTCAACAATAGAAGGAACACCATCAGTAGTGCTCCTCAAACCCCGTGCACCAGCAACCTCCATCTCACAGGATCTCCTCAAACGCAACTCCTCCTCAAACAAAGACTGTCGCTAGGCAGGCTCAAGCTCCTGCCTGTCTCTCTTCTTAGCTCGGCGGGCCTCCTCAGCATCAGAAGTATGAAGAGAAGAATGGTGGCACTTCCTAGACGCTCGGGAGGGGTGTGGCGGAGGCATAATATCACCGAAGAGGGAAGACATCACCACTTCATCCTACTCAACCTCAGGTGCAGGCTCTGGTACAGACTCAACAAGGGATAGAAGGGCAGCAACATCAGCTCTGAGTCTAGCCAACTCTGTTTGGAAACTGGTGACATTGATGGTAGGGGCAGGCTGCTCCAAAACTCTCAACTCAAAGGCATCTAGGCGCTGGTGGACCGCCACAATATTCCTATCCATCATCTGCTCCATAAGAGCCTCAGATTCCTCCACAGATCAAATCATCCAAGGCCTCATGTGCCGCAGCAAAGTGGCCATCTGGGTCTCTAACTTCTGGACTCGGGCCAAAGGAACTATAGTAGACCTTGAAGAGGGAGTGGCTCGGGAAGAGCTTGCAGCCTTACTTGTGGTAGTAGAAGGGGGGCCTGAGCGTCCGCAATGGTGGGAGGTGCGGTAGTATCATCAACCTGTATGTGCTCTACATCAGCATCAAGATCAGCACCCAAGGGCAGTAGGTCAACCTGTTGATTTCTTCGTGGTGTAGCAAGGTTGGCATCATCTTTAATGAGGCCAATGTCCACAGCCTTGGTCGCCTCTATCAGATTATCACAATGCCAAATAGGCAACCCAACTGCCCTACATCGATGAAATATGAGACAAGGAAAAGGCAAAGTGGTGGTGGTCTTGAAGGCCCTTTCATGAATCTCAGCGATCAGAATCCGGGTGAAGTCGATCTCAAGTAATGCCACATGTGTTGCCAACATCACAACCCTATCCCAAGTAACCACGTTGTCCACCTGAGTAGGGGACAGTCTGGTATGCACAATGTCCAAAAGAACTTCGCAGTGAAGTTCAAAGTAGCCTTTATGATAGGCAAAGTCATATTACACACCCACTTGGTACACTATCCCTCATCGGCAATGTGACGGGCCATCCAATAGAGTAAACTCTCTATTTTCTCAGCATCTCTTTGAAACACCCGACTCTGAACTACTCCCATCCTGTAGTCATACTCCACGGTATTGATCAGCACAGTGTGGTCAGGGCCATAAATGAACTGGTGGATAGTGGTCTCGGAGATATCAGCAAAAAATTCCACACCAATGTAGCCTGAAGTGGGAGCTGAGCTATTGGCTTAGCCCGTTTAGAGATAGAGTTACGGACAGTGGTGACGTAGGAAGCATAGAACTCTCGGGCCATCTCCTCACTAAATTTCCCCAGACTCCGTGCCATCCACTCACACTTGTGCTTCTTAAAAAGCTCCTCAATAGTGGGCACAGTGTGGAGGCTACCTGTAAGTACCCGACACTCTTTAGTAATGGTATGGGTCTACCTCTTTTGTTCATTCTGATTCTGGCCATCATAGTATATCTGGAACTGGCCATCGATACACCACCTTTTTGGCTCAGTGCTAAGAAGAACGGGGAACATGTGTATGCCTATCGGGTCGTGAACCTCTACAGAAGTAGTAGCATCGGAAGCGGAGGCTGGTGTGAAACTATAACTAAAGCCGGACTGTGACTTTGAGCCGGAATGTGACTCCTCAGCATGCTGGGCCCCCTCCTCAAACTAGGGGGGAACTATGGGGGTGGTGGAGGAGGGATGTTCCTCATAAAAAACAACCGTCCGTCGATTCCAGTGTCTAGTGGTCAAAAGGGCTTTTGGGGGGGGAGAGGGGTGTCTCCTTTGGCCTGGTGTGTACTCTTCCCCACTGGAATCCTGAATAACCCAACATGAAGGTGCAACAGACTTGATTTTCCCTTTTTGGAGTAAACGGGTGCCTCTTTTGGAGCCATGGTACTTGTGGAAGACTAGTTAGTACTAAAACAACAAAAGAATGCCCAAGAAAAAAAATTTAGAACAAGATTAAGACTTGGGCAAAAACTAAAAAAATTTCAGACAGTAGCAGGTTTTGTGACCCACGGTGGGTACCTACGGTCCGTCGATGGATTGACGTCCTATGGGTTTCTTCCGTAGGTCAGACAGTGCATATTTGGGTCTCTGAAGTCAGAACCACAGATGTACAGAACGGTCCGTCGATGGAACGACAGCCCGTAGTCCACACCGTGGTTCACCACTTAGTCAATATTTGTTGCACCTACAGTCGACGGACCATGACCTATGGTTCGTAGGTTGACCTATGGTCTGTAGGTTGACCTACGGTCCCTCGGTTGTGGCCGTGTACCAGAATTGTGCCAGACATTTGATTCCAAAATTTTATTGAACAAACAATTAACACTTACTACGAGTCTAAGCATGCATTTCAACAAGTTATGTGGTAGTTCATCATTCTTAGGGTTTCAACTATGCAACATTCGATTATCAATAAAAAACTACGAAGCCGTAAGTCAAAACTTCCAACTAGACCTAGCAATCCTCAATTATTCAAGTTCAGATTGCAATACACTCACACACCATCGTTCCAAGGGTAGGATATACACTAGAATTCAACAAATATACGAAGCAATTAACTACCCAAGGTCAAGTTGAACTTAGTGACTTCACAATTTAAACAATGAAAATTTCAAAGTCTCGGTGAAGGCGATTACCTTACAAATAAACCAAGTTGGTGAGTGCGTAAGATGGTGGTTTCTACTTTGAACTCTAACAACCTTGACATCGAACTCGGACCTTGAAAACTTGATGAAGAGGAAATGGAGATTTTGGGGGGAAGAAGTAGCAAAGAAAGGATGTGGAAGTGATTGGAAATGAAAATGGAAGATTTTATGGAAGTTTTGGGGAAGTTTAGTGGGTGAAATTGGGGTAAATAATCTGTTTGTAACGGTTGGGGGGAAGAGATGGAAGTGGGAAATGAATTTAAAATGAAGGGTTATATTGAATTGGGGGTCCGGGTCGGGCATCAAAAACCTAACTTGACCCACGAGACCCCATTGACGGTCCGTTGGTCGACCTACGACCCGTCGCTGGGGCCGTGGTTCACTCCAATACTTAGAAAACAAATCAGAAATCATACCAGGGATCTACGGATGCCATCCACGGTCCGTGGGTGGACCAACGGACCGTTGATGGGACCCATAGATCACTGGATCAACTTTTCTACAGATTTTGCCTCTTCGTCCCTGAACATGTAGCAAACCTTAGGGCTTTCTTTTAACATTTTCATGACACTTTTTAGACATAGACCCTATTCTATCTATTTCTATCCAACACTAAAAACAAAAATTAATAAACAACTATATAGAAAACTACAAATTTAAGAAAACTCCCTATATCGAAAAGAAAACTCCTAAAGTTGGCTAGAATTTACATCTTGGGTTGCCTCCCAAGCAACGCTTGATTTAACGTCGCGGCACGACGCATACACCTTAGTTACTTAGACTTCTCTAAGATCCCATTCCTCTACCACTTCATTGATACTCTCAGATTTTCCCAAGTAGATTTTTATCCTTTGACCATTCACCTTGAACCTCGTTTCATCCCTTATCTCAATTTCAACCGCTCCATGTGGAAATACTTGGATTACTCTGAATGGCCCGGTCCTCTTGGACTTGAGTTTGCCAGGAAACAAGCGCAACCTTGAGTTAAATAAGAGCACCAAATCACCAGCAAGAAATTCACACTTTTCAATCTTTTGATCATGGTACTTCTTCATTTTTTCCTTGTACACGGCTGAACTCTCATATGCTTTTAGGCGAAACTCATCAAGCTCATTCATCTCATTCAGTCTTTGACTCTTGAAGCAGTGCCCCAATCCAAATTTAACTTCTTGACTGCCCACATTACTTTATGCTCTAGCTCTACAAGCAAATGACACGACTTCCCATATACAAGTTGGTAGGGGGATATACCTATGGGAGTCTTGAAAGCGGTGCGACAATCCCATAGAGCATCATCAAGCCTTCTTGACCAATCCGTTTTATTAGCGTTTATAGTCGTTGCAAGGATTTACTTTATCTCTCTATTTGATACCTCAACTTTCCCACTAGACTGCGGACGATACGAAGTGGCTACATTGTGATGAACACAATATTTCTCTAGAAATGGCTTGAACAATTTGTTACAAAAGTGAGAACCCTAGGTGTACCAAAGCTGGACAAGATACTCTTTTTCAGGAATGCAGTGACACTCTTACCCTCTTTGTTTGTAAGCGAAATTGCTTCCACCCATTTCGATACATAGTCAACCGCAACAAGAATATACTTCATCCCATGCGAACTCACAAACGGACCCATGAAGTCAAGACCTCAGACATCGAATAACTCAATCACCAATATCGAGTTCATAGGTGGTTCTTGCTTCTTTGAAATTCCTCATTCTTGTTGGCAATGATTAGAAGACTTGGCGAAATAGTGAGCATCTTGGTGGATGGTAGGCCATTAATACCCACACTGTAAGATCTTATGAGCAGTCTGAATACCACTATGGTGCCCACCAACAGGCGATGAATGACACGCCTTGAGTATATTTATCATCTAAAGTTCAGGTACACAGCGACAAATAATCCCATCAGCACAAACACGAAACAAGTAAGGCTCATTCCAAAGAACTTCTTCACATCAGACATAAACTTTTTCTTTGGTGAAATGACAAATCCGATGGAACCAAATAGCTTGCCAAATAGTTAGCAAAATCTGCGAACCAAGGGATAAGATCATAAGAAGCAGCCAATACCTGTTCATCAGGGAATACATCATTAATCTCAGCCCCATCTCCTAACTTAAGCATAACTTCCTTCTCCAATCTGGACAAATGATCGGCGACTTGATTTTCTACTCCCTTCCTATAGTTTACCTCAAAATCGAACTCTTGCAGCAGGAGCACCCATCTAATCAACCTTGGTTTTGCATCCTTTTTAGCCATCAGATACCTCAATTCAGAATGGTCAATATGTACTATGACCTTAGTACCAAGCAAGTAGGATCTATATTTCTTGAATGCGAAAACCACAACAAGGAGTTCCTGTTAAGTCACAATATAGTTCTTTTGAGCCACATTCAGAGCTTTGTTGGCATAGTAAATTGGATAAAAAATCTTCTCTCGCCTCTGTCCTAATACCCCACCAAATGCCACCCCACTCGCATCCACATCACTTCAAATGGTTGTCCCCAATCCGGTGAAATAATGATAGGTGCCGAAGTTAACTTCTCTTTCAACTCACAAAATGCTCTCAGACAAGTATCATCAAAATCAAACTTGCACTTCTTTTTGAGTAACTTGCATAATGGGTGTGGAATATTGGAGAAATCTTTTATGAACCTCCGGTAGAAACCTGCATGCCCAAGAACTATTTATGGACTCTCTATGTAGTGCTGTGAAGTTATTGAGTCTATCCTTGTGATTCAACTTCTTGGACACCAGAAAATACCTTGCTACGAACACCTTATACAATTGGCCCATGTATAGATCGAATTATAAAGAAGCTCAGAAAACCACACAGCAACATCACTGGTCAATGACAATGGGAACACTCTCAAACCTATAACATCCATATCAAACTCCGGTCGTTCTACACAACTCTTACAGACACTTGACAATTTAGCCATGTAAGCTTATGGGTCTTCCGAATCCAACCTTACAAACAACCCTCTTGCTGTAAGCATTTGTATAAGGCTTCTGGTTACCACAAATATAAGTCCTCGAGGTAGAGGAAGGAGGACAATAGTCCTATATGATCCAACCATATCATAGTCAGCCTTATAGTTATCATGAAACCTTAGTGCTGATGGATTCTGCACCCTTTATGCATTTCTGATTTGATTTCCACCATGAACCTGAGCAGGCACATTAACAACCCCAGGAGGATGCAATTCAAATCCATCTTCTTGACCCTCTCTGATTGGATTATTGTGGACTCCTAGATTTGCCATTTTTCTCAAAGTTTTTCTTAGTTCAGGATCGTCGGGGGTCAAAGGTTCACCTCGACTCTGTGCACTTGGCATACACTAGAGTTAAAACCTGTAGAAAACAAAAACAAAACAAAAACGTAAAATCAAGAAATACTTGACTAAAGTTTAATAATGTAGTTAAACTTAATCTTAAAGCCGTATTCCCCAGCAGCGGCACCAAAATTTGATACACTCAAACCTCCCTAAAAAAGTATAAGCGATCGTTATCAAGTAAAGAACCCAACTTGTAGGTTGGAGTCGATTCCACGAGGAATATGGTTTAGACTTAACCTTAACTCACAATTATATTTTTTTAGTCAAACTATTTCTGAGAAAGTAAATAGGGGGGTTTTTGTAACTAGAGTAACAAATCGTTGATATGAATTAATAAGTAACAAGTAAGAAAGATTCACAATTTGAGATATCAATATAAGGTGGAAACTAGGATATGTGTGTTCCCCACAAGCTTTTAACGCAGTAATTCTAATAATAGTAATCCTATTCTAGTGTTTGACATGCAAGGCTGATAAGTTATGTATCCCTAAGTGATTGGTAATCATCGTAAGGACTTTCACTCGAGTCTTAGTAAATTTATGAATGTGTACTTTAGTAACCCTTACCTTTACCCTAGATTAGTTATCATGTCAATTAACTTAGGGTATTTACTATTTCCTCAATTGATTAATGTTAGCCTATTAGATAGCAACAAATCCTTAACTAAATCTCTGTTGTTTAATCTTTTTCTCATTCATTACCCCCTTGGTAAAGCAAGTAGGAACAAGGCAAGTTCTAACGTTGTGCACCACTAGAAAGCCTTCTAAACGAAAAGATTAACAATACATGCATAAACACTATTCAAGAATTACATAGTTATTATTCATACTTTGTTAATTGCTCATGGTTCACACAACCCTAGTTATGGATTTAGATACTCATGCTTGATAGTTCACAATTCATAATTAGGTTAAAAGAATTCATGAACTTTCAATTAGAATAGATGAAAACCGAAATCTTGAATTGAAATTCAAAGTGCAAATTGCTTCTGTGGTTCCACACTTGGTCAAATTTCCCTGAACTTAAACTACGCCACTTCACCTATGGCCCGTCATAGGAACTATGGTCCGTGGTTGGCTCCGTTACTAGCCACTTCTGTAATTTTCAGCTATTTATCTCAATCAACCGCATCTGAACTCATTTCCTGCAAAGATTACATAAAACCATTATTTCTAATAACAAAATGGCCCAAGACACACACAAACTTCAAGTGAAGCGCATCAAAAATATCGTAAACTCATGGTATATCAGGGGGTTCTTGCCCAACTATGCAAATTCTTTACAAAATTGATTCTTGTGATTACTATTTGATTTTGTACTTATTTCAATGAGTTTGCCTAAATTCTTATGGAGATTTGGAAGGAAAAGAACTTACCCTGTAATTGTAGTATTTTCACATGAATTAACTCTTCTCCATTAGCTCAGGGTGTTAGCATTTAGTTTGAAACAAAATTTAGTCAATTTTCTGCCCAAAGTTTTCCTTAGAAATTGTTTTCAGACCAACTTAGTTCTATCTCATGAATTCAGGACCACACTTTAAAATGAGCTACTAGTGTTTAGTTTTGAAGTAGTGTTTAGCACCAAGTTGAACTAGGGTTCAATGTACCCTTAAGTCCGAGAACTATGTGCCATCATAGGTTTATAAGTCTTCTCAGTTGGGCATCGATTTAAGTGATCACGCCATAGTTATACCTTTATACCCTGGAAAGTGATGAGTTCGAGATTTGAACTCATTTAGGACTTTATTTATATAGGTTTAGTGTCCTCAAATTCTTATTTTATGCCAATAACTGATATAAAACCCTTGATTTCCAGGTATATGGATTGAGAAACAAAGCAAGGACACTTATTTGCAAAAAGGAATAAAACAGGCTGAAAGAATGAAGAAAGGCAAGCATGGTGATCGCCAAGTCCACTTGGCGAGTCACCGAATGGCCACTTAACCGCCTAGTGGTTTGTCGAGCCCGACTTACTTTCCTGAGTGACTCTTCACAACACATTTTTGGCGACTATAAATACATTTTTGAACATTTAGTTTAGTATCTAAGCTCATATATTTTTAGTCTATTATTGAGTTTTGGACTGGTGAGACAGTTTTCTCTAGTTTTTCTAATGTTTTGAAGAATTGAAGTTTTTCACTTTTGAGAAATAGGAAGCGGGCCTTTGAGATTCTTTGAATTAGAGCATTGTAAGGATGAATCTACACTTACCCAGGTGATGGATAATCAATTTGGTAACTGTTTTTACCTTTTTATAATGTCTAGCTAAATCCCCAATTCTTAGGGTGTGATTATGTGATTATGGGCTGATTTAGTTTATGGGTATTGCTAATTGTTAGTTTAAATGCTATTTAGAAGTGCATGAGCTAGCCAGCAAGCCAGCAAACCCACAGAAGTGAGATCTTCCTATTGATACTAGCTCAATCATTAATTGTGGTTTAATTTAAGAATTGTAGTTGCAAATGCAGTTCTACCCTTGTGTTTTTGGCTTGCTCGAGAGAGAGGTTTTAAAACTAAACTTATTGATTGATGGTATGTGGGTATTGGGTTGACCTAGGTTCAACTCGAGAGAGTGAATCCTAAACCCAATCCCACACTTTCAGCTCGAGAGAGTGAATGTACTAAGGTGTGGGTTGTTCTTATTTTGCTTGCTTGTTGATGTTCGAGAGAAATCAACTTAATTCGGGGTAAATTGTTTGAGAGAAAGTTTATCTCCTGTATAGCCTAGCTTACTCACTAACATCTAGCTATTTTTCTAATAGTTGCAATTACCCATTTGTCTATATTAGCCTATAATCGAATCACATCCCAAGAACCCGTCTCATTATTGTTATTTCGTATTGTTTGCCACTATTTGTAGCTGATAATTTCAAACCAAAACCCCCCATTTTACATTTGTGTGACCCCTTGATTTGAATAATGTCTTTATTCGATAATATTTATTCCTATGACTAATTTGATCATTTTCATACTTCCTTATTGAATCTTAAACACATACCGCTCCGTGTGGGATTCGACCCCAACTCATTTAGTTGGGTTTTATACTGATTAACGATCGTTGATGCTTAGAATTGGATGAAGTGTCTTTGGTAGCGTTATTCGATCAAAATGGCACCGCTGCCGGGGAGTGGTGTTGTTTGAGATTCTTTTGGTGAAGTTGAATTTTGTTCTTTTTAGTCATAGTTGAATCTACTTACTTTTAGTTTTGGTTTGTGTTGTTGTTTTAAAATAGAGGAAATGAGTGTCAATGGAAGAAATGGTGGCCAAGTGGGCCACCAAGATGACATCGGAAACCTCAACGATGTCAATGAACCGCATGTCAATGACCCAAATCTTGCAGGTGGAGTTGGTGCCATTCGCTTGCCTTCGGCTGAAGGGAATGATGTGTTCCATATTATAAGCACCATGTTGCAGCTCTTACAATTGAAAGGGTTGTTTGGTGGGTTGGCTCATGAGGATCCCCATAGACATATAAGGAACTTTGTTGATGTTTGTGGGTCATTCTCCTTCAAAAATATATCCCAAGAGTCAGTCCGGTTGAGGTTGTTCCCTATTTCTCAAATGGGAGAAGCATGTTAGTGGTTGGCTGAGTTGCCAATAGACTTCATCACTTCGTGAGAAGAGCTTGTCATCGCATTCCAAGGGCAATTTTCCCTCCTTCGAAGATGATGACACTTAGAGATAACATCCAGAGCTTCAAGCGTTTGGAGGGTGACCCAATCCATGAAACTTGGCTAAGATTTAAGAAGTTGGTGTTGAAATGCCCAACTCATGGTTTGCCCGACAATATTTTGCTACAATACTTTTACGGAAGCCTTGATTCGGTGAACAAGGGAGTAGCTGACCAACTTTCTCTGGGAGGTTTGATGCAACAACCTTACATTATAGCAGCCCATCTCTTGGATGGTATGACCAAAATTAACCGGGCATGGTACACCCGTAAAGATTAGGTTTCCCTTCTCACTTTTAAATTGACAAAGGAGTAACTTGAGAAAGATCAAGAGAGGGACCAAAACATGGAAAAGATGATGACCCAACTTGACATTTTAGCTAAGAATGTCATGGGAGCTGGTGCTAGAAGTGTAAATGTAGTGGGTGTTGGGTGTGTAAGTGATACGCTCAAATTACACTTCCCTAAAGAAGTATAAGCGATCGTTATCAAGTAAAGAACCCAACTTGTAGGTTGGGGTCGATCCCACGAGGAAAATGGTTTAGATTTTACTTTAACCAACAATTATATTCAATTAGCCAAAGTACTTC
>JAJOOF010004257.1:0-58293 GCA_029582545.1 Solanum lignicaule | reverse complement strand
AATATAATTGTTGGTTAAAAGTAAAGTCTAAACCATTTTCCTCGTGGGATCGATCCCAACCTACAAGTTGGGTTCTTTACTTGATAACGATCGCTTATGCTTCTGAAAGGAGGTGTAATTTGAGCGTATCAACCAACCACTTCAGTCCCGGCGGGCTGAGATCCGTGCTAGGTCTCGTACTGACTCCTTTAGAGCTCCAGCAGCCACCCAGTAGCAACCGCAGTGCCAACTCCGGCACCTCCTGTAGCTCAAGTGCCATCAGTAGTCTCTCCTCCTAAGCTACTAAACAAACTAAAAGTTGATGGGTTGTGGACTATTCTCGAGGAGAAGTTGTTATCTACAGAGGGCCTCGAGGGCATATACTATGGGGTGAGGGACACCCTCAATTTCCACCGGTTTGAACAGTTCACCAGGCCCCGAGGCCCCTACATTCCTACATGGGTTTGGGAGTTCTATACAATAAATGGAGAGTTGGTGCCAAAGGGGAAGAAAAAGGCCAGTGTATTTAGACCGGTTAAGTCGGTCATGGTCTGGGGAAAGGAAGTCGGATGCAGTAGCGAGTACATTAATATTGTACTTAACAGGGGTCTAGGAGCTACAATGGCATATGAGGGCCTACCTACTACTCAGTCCTTGGATGACTTGAAGGACTGGCTTGCTCCGTTGATTTTCGATACCACTCCGAGGTGGATCGAAGAAGGGGACCCCATCGAGAAGAGGGATCTGAGTATTACTGCTCGGTTCTGGTTTAGCTTTATTAGCAGCACCATCATGCTATCCCAGAATGAGTCCATCGTATGCCACCCTAAGGCAGCCTGCCTTGGGTCGATCATATCCTAGATGAGCATCAACCTGGGACTTCTCATAGAGCAAGAGATGGCCATGAGGGTCAACCAGAGTCAAACCTCCTTGCCATTCCTGGTGCTGATTACAGTGATGTGTAGGCGTGCTGGAGTACCTCACGATGAGATGAGGGATATTGATGTCACTTCTTCATCATCTACAGACATTAGGCGTATAGAGGCTGAGTACACATGAGAGGAGGCCGACATAAAGAGAGTAGCCCCGGTAGATACATCTCCGGAGGTGGACATTGACACTATACCTGCAGAGGCATCTTTGCCTACTCCGGCCTCCGGGCCTTCAGGTACATCTGCTCCTACTTCTTCTTCACAAGCTCCGGGTGCTTCTACCTCTTCCCAGTCCGCCAAGATTACTCAGGTTATAATCCTGAAGATGGGGCACCTGGCCCATTCAGCTGACGTGAGGGCTACCCGTTTAGAGGCTGTAGTCCCGTTGATGATTGAGAGCGCCCTTCTTGCTGCACTGACCCCTTTCTGGACTTCCATTAACACTCCTTCTGTGAGAGTTGAGGCTTGTGAGAGCAGACATGGTGAGACTTCTGATGTTACAACTTTGAAAGCCGAGGTTGCGAATCTAAGGAAGGACGTGGACTACTTGAAGTCCACTGACTTCACTTCCCTACTTGAGGCAGCTGATGATGTGGATGCCCAGAGACTTGTGAGACTCCTCCGACCAACATCAGAGATGTACATCGGGATGATATGGCAGTTGATGAGTCAGAGGCGGAGACCGATGAGGAGCAGATAGATGTGTGTGATGCTGAGGTTTATGATGATCTGGCTGACCTGGAGGATGCCATGTTCGAGACTGCACGCTAGACCTCTTTGAGAGACACAACCATGGGTGGGTCCAGTGAAGCTAGTATTTCTGAGGTGACTTCGGGCACTGATGCCCAGGTTCAGAGTACTACACCGGGTACTGATACCCCGACATATGGAGCGACTGTTTAGATAAGATCCATTTTTACCTCTCTCTCTGTCTTATCTTTATTGACTTTTGTATATTTTTCTTGCATTTGAGGACAAATAGCTTTTGTTTTGTGGTGGGGTGAGGCCCACCTTTTGTGATGATTATTCTGTTTATATATTTGGGTTTTGTGGTATTAATTGTGTTTTGGCACTATTTTGTGGATGCTTGAGCTTGTGGCTCCTTGTTTTAATTGTAAATGATTTTTGGACCCTTTTGAAAATTTTTGTGCCACCTCTTGTTTGTGTTTGAATGGGGTTGTTGTCTTGCAAATTTGAGTATCGGTCTTGATCAATACCGATGACTTGAATAGTGCTATAATCGAACAAAAATGAATGTGCGGCTACGATGAGGCCAAATGAAGTTGCATAGGCAATATGTGAACTTTTTGCATCTTGTTGTGACTAGCCGATTATCAAATTGAGTCTCTTGTGATGAGCGTTGCACACTAGAAAAAGTGTGGAGTCTTGTTTTACATTGGTGTCAATGCCTTGTGTGATGAGCTTACCGTGAACCATGTGTGACGACACCTAGAATTTGCCTCGTTGGTCCGGTTGACTAAGTGATACAATCTCTTGAAATGATCATAGGCAACTTTGACGAGTGTGAAACAATTTGACATTATACCTCTTTTGTGGCCAACCTTGTGAGTATGTGACCCTTGCTTGAACACCCATTGAGCCTTTGCCTTTTCTTGGAAGAAACTTGATGAAATTGTGACCTTTCTTTATCCATTACCCATAATCCTCATGATTTGTGGTTGGCTTGAATAGCCAACTTAGGCCAAAAGCCTAAGTTGGGGGTGTGGTGAAAAGAGAAGGTAAATCAAGAAATGCAAAGAAGTCCCCTTTGACCCATGGTTTTAAAAAAAGAAGATGGAACCCCTCCATACGAAAAAAAGAGAAAAAGAAGAAAGAAAAAGAAAAAGAATGAAAAAGTTTAAAATAAAGTTGTGAAAGTGCAAAGAAAATGAGGTGTCCAACAGTCCATGGAAAGTGAATAATGGGGTGACTTTTGAGAATGAGTCAAAAATGATGAAGAAAAGGGAAGAAAGAATTGTTCATACCACATTTCATGAGGATTACAACCATTGAGCCTAAATGACCATACCTTTGCACTCAGCCTCGTTACAAGCCTTGAAAAAACCTTTGTGATCTTGAGTGAGCTGAAACAAGTGTTGATTGGAAAATAAGGGCAAACCTATGGGTAGAGTCATGCATTGTGTTCATATTTGTGAGTGTGAGTGTTGATTGTGATTCCGGAGGTATAAATTATTGAACCATTATGTGTGAATATGGAATCATTCTTTGTGTAAGAGTATTTGAGTACCTTTGTTGAGCTTGAACTTGCATTTGAAGCAAGTATTGTGAACTTGAGAATCTTTTATAATGGTGAGTCACAACTTGAATCTTTGAGTGCACAATTGATCCTTGCATGAGTAAGTTGAGTCTTTTTGTGTGCATTCATGATTGAGTCTTTTGTAGCACTGTTCGAGACATCCTTTTTGAACTGCGAAACTTGAGTTTTACTTGAGGACAAGCAAAAGTTTAAGTTAGGGGTGTTGATGAGTCCATGATTTGGACTCATTTAGGGCTTTATTTGGATAGATTTAGTATCCTCAAATGCTTATTTCGTGCCAATAACTGATGTAAAATCCTTGATTTCCAGGTATTTGGATTGAGGAACAAAGCATGGTCACTAATTGGCAAAAAGGAACAAGGCAGCTGAAAGAAAGACTAGAAGGTCTGTTGATCGCCTAATCCATTGGGCAAGTCGCCGAATGGCTAATATCTCGCCTAAAGTTCCAGTGTGCCAACCCTGAAGGATAAAATCAAGCCTGCGATAGAAAGGAGCAGTAGGCGTGTCGCTGAGTGGTTCGGCGACGCAGTGTTGGATCGCCCAAAGTTACAGAACTTGAGGATGCTGAAGGCCAAAGCAAAATGGCGATGGAACTGACCAAAGGGCAGATCGCCGAGTTGATCGGCGATCCCAACTTACTGCGCCGAATGGTCCTTCGCAGCATATTTTTGGTGACTATAAATACATTTTAAAACATTATGTTTAGTATCTTTTGTCAATCAAATTTTATTCTGAACATTCATTAGAGTAATTTCTGAGTTTTGAGACTAAGTTTTCCTTAGCTTTCAAAATTGGAAGTGGGTCTTTGAGATTCTTCAATTTGGACCTTTGTAAAGATGAAATTAATCTTACCCAGTTGATGAAAATACAAATTGGTAACGATTTCTATCTTTTTATAATGTCTAGCTAAAACCCCAATTCTTGGAGTGTGATTATGTGATTATGGGCTGATTTAGCTTATGGGTATTGCTAATTGATAGTTTAAAGTTTAAATACTGTTTAGAAGTGATTTCAATCAGTAATTGTGGTTAAACTTAAAGGGTTGTAGTTGCAAATGCAATTCTACCTTCGTGTTTTTGGCTTGCTCGAGAGAGAGGTTTTAAAACCAAGATTACTGAATTGATGATCTGTGGGTATTAGGTTGTCATGGGTTCAGCTCGAGAGAGTGAATCCTAAACCCTTTTCCACACATTCAGCTCGAGAGAGTGAATGGACTAAAGCGTAGGCTGTTCTTATTTGCTTGCTTGTTGGTGTTCGAGCGAAACCAACTTGAGTCGGGGTAAATTGTTCGAGAGAGTTTATCCCCACTAAAGTCTAGCTTATTCACAGATTTGCAGCTATTTACTATCAGTTGCAATTACCCATTTGTCTATATTAGCCTATAATTGAATCACATCCCAAGAACCCGTCTCAATATTTGTTACTTCGTGTTATTTGCTGTTGTTGTAGCTGATAGTTAAAACCAAAACCCCCTGTTATTTGACATTCGTGTCACCCCTTAATTTGAATTATGTTTTTCTTCAATAATGTCTATTCCTATGATTGACTTGAACATATTTGTACTTTACTCTTGAATCTTAAACACGAACCACTCCCTGTGGGATTCGACCCCAACTCATTTAGTTGGGTTATTATACTGACTAGCGATCGTTGACACTTAGAATTGGATGAAGTGTCCTGATACGTGAAATTAGTTTCACGACTCGATTCCTTGAGTTATGATGACACCAACTATAACCCACTAGTAGGTTAGCCAACATGTTATCCCAAACAACAAGTAGTGAGTGTAAGGATAGAAACAAAGCCGAAACGACAAATAAACTATAGAAATAAAAGAATAGGTGGAAGCAAACCAAATATAAATACAAACAACCGCATTCACATCAATCCATGGGTAAAGGAATTAATAGTTGGACCGATTCTCATAAGGACACCATTGTCAGTTAGGAAGAATGAAACAGAACTAATGATAGAAAGCAAGGATGGAAAACTTGTGTCTTGTAATCTCCTTTTCCATGAAATGAAGGATCTTCATATGTCTTGTGTTCCTAACACATGGGAAGCTATACTTTGCAAAGAGAGCTTGATTTCTATCAAGAAAGAGAGAGATAAGTGGTCCTGATTTTAGACCGCATTGCCATCCATATCATATAAATTATTCTTGTTACTTAAAAGAATTTTATACTCCATCCGTCTCATTTTATATGACATTTTTCAGATTTTGAGATTCAAAGAAGTTTATTTTTGACCGTCGATTTTTCATAGATCTTTTAAACCTTTTGAATTATCAATTATTATGACTTATATTACTTTTTACGTAGTTTATAAATGTATAAATTTCATTTCAAAATATTTGAAGATTCCATGCCAAATTCCCGGTAAAACTTAAGTTGTTTGACTCTCAAAAAACAAAAAATAACACATAAATTGAGACAGAGGGAGTAGTTATTTAGTACTCTACTACCATTTATTCCCTTTTGCTTTTGATTATACATCTTTCATGCAAGATATCCCGCATTAATTATTATCGAATCATCATTTAATAACTAGATCATTATGAATTTTTTAAATTTGTAGATACGTATATAGTATTCACGTCGGCATATTCTGGACAAGGATTAATTTAGTGAGTGCTCTCTACTTTCACAATGTACTACATAGTGGGAACCCCAAAAGTGGATGTTGTTGCTTGTAACTATTTCAATATAACGGTGTGTTTGATAGGAAGGAAAATATATATTGTAAGAAAATACTATCATGGACAATAAAAGAAAAAAAAAGGCTTTTACCAAGGGAAACTCCAATCGTTACATGTCCAAATTCAAGCATGACCGGTCACTAAAGGCTCCAGCGTCAAAAGTACATGACAGATTTTATCCGGTCATCAAACCCTTCAGCAAAGTCAAAAAATCTGGTAATTATACCTCCAACCTCCTTCAATGATCAGATTTTCCTTTTGCTAATTATCATTTTGGTCGTTAAAAATTGTAAGTAAAGCAAACTATTCGGTCGTTAATAGTATGTTGCTTTTGACAATAATACCTTTAACATCAATTTTTCCTTAATTATTGTTAATTTAACAAATACTATTGTGAAAAATTCAAGTTGATTTTTTCGGAGGTACAAAAAATATCTTTAGATATTTAGTAGAACTTTCTAGAATTTTATAGAGTAAGTATCTTTGATATTTATACTTAAGAAAAATATAGATGTTCTAGATAATTAGATATTTATAGTAAAGTATAAAAATATCTAGATTCTTGTTACATAGTTAGAAGATAAGGATATTTAGATATTTGTTGTAGATGTATCTAGAATAATTTCTAGAAGCATCCCTATACAAGCATAAGTAGGGGTGACATTAAGCATTTGTAATCAACCAAAACAAAGACAATTCAAGAGTCTTCCTCCATAAACAAGTTTCTCCTTTCTAGCTTCCTCTTCTTTAGTCTTTTGAAATTACTTAACGATCTTGGGCTAGTAGAAGGCATTCCAAATTATAATTTTCTTCTACTATTATCTACATGGTATCTGATCCATAGTCATATGTTGGCTTTTGGATTTTATTTCAAGATCGAATTAGTGGTAGATTCAACTAGTTTGTGTAGATGGATTTTAGCGGTCATGTTAATGGACTGGGGATGGAGTTGTTAAATCATTCCAATTACAAGATATGGAAGACATGTATGGAATCATACCTTGTGGGCGAGGATTAGTGGGATGTTGTGAATGGGAGTAAAACAAGTCCTCCTGCTGAAGGACTGGAAAATAACAGTGCATACAAGAAGTGGAAGCAGATTAAGGTGAAGGCGGAGTTCATTCTGAAGAGGACAATCTCCTCCGATTAATTTGATCATATTATAAAGTGTAAATTAGCTTATGAAATATGGAGGGCACTTGATTGTTTAGTCAACAAGAAGAATAAAGCTTGGCTGCAAATACTGGAGAATGAATTGACTAACACCACTTAAGGTAATCTTTCTATCGCTAAGTATTTTTTGAAGATTAAGAACTTATGCTCTGAGATATCCTTATTGAATCCAGATGAGGCTATCTCTGAAGCACGAATGAGAAGAATTGTCATTCGTGGTTTGAAACCTCAATATATTCCATTTGTGACGTTGATTCAAGGACGGGCTCAACAGCCATCCTTGGAGGAATATGAAAATATGTTGTCGTCATAGGAATTACTAGCCAAGCAGTTGGCTAGTGTATTTTTCAAAGATGGAGAAGGAGATGCTCTTGTAGCCGACAAGAGAAACTTCAAAGGAAAATCAAGAGATATGTCTTACTCTATATCCTCAAGTGATTCAAGATCGTCTGGAAAGAAGGAAGAGCCTTCTAACTATTCTGGTAAGACACCTCTAAGATGTTATTGTTGTGGTGAAGTAGGGAACATAAAAAGATATTGCCGAGCCAAGGAGAGCAATATAGCTCAAAAAGTTGCTGAAGAAGAAGAGGAGTGGGGAAAGTGTCTAGTAACTGGGGCTTGAGCAACATATGTCATAATTTCCATCAATCTTGAAAGAGACTGGATCAAAGATCTAGAATAAAATATAGACGATCACGTGGAGAAGCAAGAAACTGATGTTATCGACATGAAGCAAGAAATTTTTAAGGATGTTCAGGGTAGCTTCTATTGAAGAAATCAATGAAGAAGATCTTGAATAGGCAATATTTGAAACTACATGTGCTAGTGACAAATTTTACAAAGAAAGCATTGAGGGAGATGTATTGGAAGCAGAAGTATATGGTCAATCATCTGCAATAACAAGGTCAACTAATGATTCAAAGCAAATTCAAAAAGCAGATGGAGAAAGTAGAGTTCAAATAGAGGAAGAAGATGATATTGAAGTCTCAAAGACAAACGATATGATTTTTGAAAATTCTAAAGCTGCCAAAAATTCTATCGAAGAGATGATAAGAGAATATGACAGTGGATCCTACGTTGGTGTTGAGATTTCATAGGAAATTGATAGTGTTTCTCTGAATAATATAATTATCGAGAAGTTAAGAGAAATGGGGAGTCTGAGAACTCAACAAGGAAATAATATACATGGATTCATTGACGATGGAATTCTTTTATCATTTGAAGAAGTAAGAGGAGTGTGATCCTTAGATATTTAGTAGAACTTTCTTGTTTGAGTTCACCAAGACGTGGCTCAAAGCTTGGTTTGAGTTCTTCCACGACAAGTGCAGGCTAGTTTCCAAAAAATCACTTTAAGGGGGAGTGTGAAAAATTAAAGTTGATTTTTTGGAGGTACAAAAAATATCTTTAGATATTTAGTAGAACTTTCTAGAATTTTGTGTAATATCTTTGATATTTATACTTAGGTAAAATCTAGATGTTCTAGATAATTAGATATTTATAGTAAAGTATAGAAATATCTAGATTCTTGTTACATAGTTAGAAGATAAATATCTAGATATTTCTTGTAGATGTATCTAGAATATTTTCTAGAAGCATCCCTATACAAATATAAATAGGGGTGACATTAGGCATTTGTAATCAACCCAAAACAGAGACAATTCAAGAGTCTTATTCCATAAACATATTCTCCTTTCTAGCTTCCTCTTTTTTGGTCTTTCAAAAGTACTCAACGGTCTTGAGCTAGCTTAAGGCTTCCCGAATTATACTTTTCTTCTGGTATTCTCTACAACTATAATATGGAAAATTATATTTTTCCTTTTGGTTATAAAATAGTAATGATTAATGTTTCAGATTATTTCTCATATAAATACATATTTGAACACAGAAAATAGTCCATACTCATAAGAGGTCATACCCATAAAAGGTCATTGTTAATTTCCACGAACTAAAGCATTACGATACCTAAAGTAAAAACATAAAATATAGACTAAAGCATTTAATCATAATTATGATCTAAAATCAACTCAAGGCATCACTTTGAATCTTCTATTAAAATGATTACGAAAGAAGAAAGCGATAAATTCTAAAAACTATAAAATATTTGATTTTTATAATGTGTATTTCTTAAATAATGACGCAAGAGATAGGGATAAAAGTACATCAAACATAATGATTATAAAGTTGTAGTAATGAACAAGGTTGGTGTCGTCAGAATTTATCGATGAGTGTTACCAACCAAGAGGAATAATTCATTCTTCTCAAGTTTTCTGATTTTCCATACCACATAAGAATTTCTTAATTTTTAACAACAAAAGTTAACAATATGTGAACTTGAAATGAAAGAATAGGGTAAGTGATGAGTTGGTATTTTACCAACTCATAAGACTTAAATTCATGAAATATTGTCCTATTTTAATGTTAATAGAATGAGTTTTAGGCCTTATTACTCTTGGTTGTAGACATTCTTTCGAAAAAATCAAGTTTGATGGATTTGAAGCCCAAAAAGCATACCAAGGAAGGAACTGGCGTTCCGCAGGAACCAACAGGCGTCTCGTCGGCTAAACACAAACTTGATAAAGATATTAGATACTTGGCAAACCTAGGGTCGGGTTCTCGACCGACTACCAAGGGACACAACAAGGCCCTTGGCTTCCTCGAGAATACAATCATGGTTGCAGAGACCGTGATTCTCCCCAAAAAGTCTATGCTCCCCAAAATCATGGTAGTGTGAGTAAGCCGAATGGTTCAGAAATTGAGAAGATGTTGAATAGAGTTCTAAAAAGAGATGAGTCTACGAACAATGGGGTCAAAGAACTTAGAAGAGACGTTTCAAATTTGACTCAAATTGTTAGCTCTAACTCTACTTCTATCAAGAATTTAGAAACTCAAATGAACCATCTATCGGCTCAAATGAATCCAAGATCAAAGGGCACACTCCCAAGTGATACACTCTCAATCCCGAAGAATGATGTCCATTGCACGGAGATAATCACAAGGAGAGGTAAGGAAATTGAAGGACCCAACGTATGCCAAATAAATGTGCTAATAAAGAGATTGGTGAAGAGTTTTCCAAAAAAACAAAATCAATGTTGATGAAGATAAAGGGGCGAATTGTCCTAAATTAACAGTTGATGTTGAGGAAGAAATAGGGGATAAATCCATCAAGGGCGATGAGTCAGTGTCCTCTTCCCTATCCTCAAAGGGTAATTAAGAAGAAAGAAGATGAGCATTTCAAGAAATTTGTAGATTCGCACAACAAATTGTCGGTGAATGTCGACACCCAATTTTGATCGACTTATAATCCTTTTTGAATTGCTACTTGATTAAATATATATTTTAAAATCTACTTCTTTTATTATATGTTTAAATTTATTAATAAAGGTCTTGGGATTCCAGAGAATTCAAGGGACATATGCTTGATAGTTTGAGAGAATATCAAATGTAGCCTAGACCAAACAATATTCATGTGTTAATCAATTCAGTTGCGATTAATCTTTACCTATTGACTTGAAACCCCATCATAATGCACTCCCTTAGTCTTTTTCAAATATGGTAGATTATATTTACGTTGAATCCCTGTTTTGTTGCTTAATATTGGTGAATTTTAGTTGTTACTAAACCCTCCCCTAGAATCGCCTCGTCGACAATTGATAAATGCTCGACTATGTCTTATTTTTTTGAGAATAAGTGGTCGTATGAAAAACAATATTCAACTTTAGAGGTCGGGATCGAACCACAAGGATTGAAAGATGAGATTGCCCTCAATTGATTTTGCAATTCAAAACAAACTAGCATGATCTAGTTTTGAGGTCAATAGGTAAAAATTAGTAACAACTAAAATTCGCCACATGTGTCATCATCCTAAATTACATGTTTTTCTATGATCGACTTGTAGGGGATTGTGATTGCTTATTATTTTATTTTATGATCTTTCACTATCACTAGTATGAACATGTTTCCATTTAATTCTCATTTTTAGTGATAGTACTATCGTGCCTCTCATTCATATAGTTTTCATCTGAGCTTGATTAGCCTATGATACTTATTGAGTACCTGTATTTGGTAATCATATTGCACTTATGCATCTTGTTCTGATGAAGTTCCTAGTACGATTCTCCCTCACTGATCTATGATCTCTCATGGATGTTGCTGATTGGATTGTGGTGAGCTCTTGGGGTTTGGAGACTTGTTGCTTTCCTATTTTGTACTGTTTATGCATTTTATATTTTGATTAGATAGAATTATTAGATATAATACTTTTCTGGACTTAGATGCTCTTGTACTAGTGACACCATGTCCAAGATTTGGTTCTTATGTATATTCATTTTTCTTGGTCACTTTCGAGCGTTTTTTGTATATTTTGTATCACTGTGTACATATCTATGTCATGCTCCTATTTTATGTCTATTATGCTTTTGTGTAATTATATGTTAGTCTTAATTTTATTCCTTATTGCATTGGGTTTGGCTTGCCTATTGGGGGTTTATGGTAGGCATCATCATGATCCGATTTGATCGCGATAGAAATATTTCCTGAGGATAGTCCCTCTGAACTGACTAGGATCTTATTTTTAGAAGTATCTTAGTTTAGATCTTTTTAGTTTTAGAATAAGGAAAGTTCATCACTAGTAATAAGGTGCTCTACATAAAAAGATTTATTAGACTTCATGGGAAAAGCATAACTAAATAAAAGTACTTAAGTATAGACTCACATACGATCTAGAATAAGACTACATTTGTAAGTCTATGGTATGTCTTGATATGTCTTGGATTTCTTTCTAAGAGGGAGAAATTTTGTACGTTCATGCCCTATTGATATGATACTGGTAACGAGTGAAAATGGGTAATTCGTTGAATGTGAGGGCTTTTAATAGTTAGAACTAGTCACTTGATTATTTCAGTAGTTCCATCAAGACAACGAGAAACTATACTTCACAAATAAAGAATAGGCGGTCGTATGTAAAATAATACCCAACTTTATGAGTCAGGATTGAATCTACAAGGATTGGCAACATTTTCTCAATGAGTTGGTCTAGTGAGAAATGAGTGGAAAAATCATATTCTATAGCACAAATTACTCACTAATTCGTGGTGGAAAAAATCTTTGTTTCTACTATTGGAAGTCCTAAACTAAAAAATTTAAAAATCAGAATGCCCTTTTTAATAAAATATATTTATGTTTTATATTAAATTGTTGTATCCTTTTTTTAGTGTTTGATTTTAACGTAACTATTTGCCATTAGGAAACTTTTCAAAGGATTAGTTCTTTCCTTGAAAGCACACAACTCTTTCTTTATTCTATATACAATATTATTATCAAATAATACAACTGTAAAACTAATAAATTAGTACTTATGAAAAAATAATTTATTCTTTTCCCTCCCGTTATTTGAAGAATTATTTTAATTTCACAGTAATCACTTGTATTATTTTTAAAAAAGTGACATTATTTCACGTATTTTAAATATCTAAAATTTCTTGCATGACTTTAACCCAAAAAGATACTAAAAGTGAGAGCGAAGGATTCCTAAAGAGGACGAGAGGGAGTTGCTCGGATGGTAAGCACCTCTCACTTCCAACCCGAAAGTTGCGAGTTCGAGTCACCAAGGGAGCAAAAGGGGTGGGAGCTTAGGGAGGGTAAAAAAAAAAGAAGGATTCATAAAGAGACGAAGTAATGAAGAAAATGAAGCAATACATGTCATGTGCTTTATGAACAATAAACTCAAACACATAGTTTGGGGGATCATTGAATTCGTTTCACTAGTCTAATAGTGCAATCACATGTATATAAACACGAACTACACTAAAATAGTTATAGTCTAAAATTGTACCTGTTACAGATGATTGTTCCCAATTTCAATCAACAACTCTTTGTTGCAGGAACTTTTTAGAGAAGGAGAAGATGAAGTTTTCTGTTTTTTCTTATGCGCAGAGAATTTTCATGAGGAGTTCACATGGACTCCTTTTTAATATCACAGTTGCATCAATTTGGAAGTCTCCTAATCATTGTGTCTTTTCTCTTTTCTTTTCTAATTAAGAATTAAATATATAACTAATTTTATTTCTTTATTTATTTTTAAATATGAATTTGGTTTCCATGGGTGATCTGATCCGATTTCTTTCATCTCCCACTCACACATAGTGGGTAAACTCTCATCTCTATTTTGTAACTACCATACTTGACAATAGACCGTGTGACTAGTGCATACTTTGAGTGCTTCTTTGTTATACATTTGTTAGAAATATATAATATCTTGATCAATGAAACTTGGAGTAGATTATAGCATGCAGTACCTTTGATTATTTATCACATTTGTAATCTCATCATCTCTTTTCATTAAAAATAGAGTTCATCATTATGTAAATATAAAGGAATGGTCAATGAACACAAGTAATGTGATAATACTCAATGATCTTTCTCGTCTCATGAATCTCTTAATCTCAATGTGATATACTTTTCTAGAAATGTCCCGCCAGATGGAATCAACCATGATTTCTTGGCAACATACTAAGATAGCAAACACTAAATTGAATCTCAAGAAACTGATTAGAGTCATGAGGAAACAATGTGAAAATTACATATAATTTTCGAGGCTTCACACGATAGCAAGTACAGACTGAATTTGTATTGTCATTATAGGTCACTCTATGCATACATGGTATTAAACATGTATCTCAGTACTGACTCCTTTCCCATGGAGCACATGTCTTTTACTAATTAAGTTCTATGCAGATGATAGTTCAGAAAACTCATGTCTAACTTTGAGTTCACAAATCTATTCATCATTTTATTCTTAGAAGACATCCTGACATTCAAAACAAACTAACTCATTTTAATCACATATAATTAAACACACATTAACAAACAACATTCTAATTATAAACTTTTTCAACTCTCTATTATCACCACTTCTAACAACAGTTATTTTATAATTGTGTCATCTCTACTTATCACTTAGACAACAGAGGTGATAGTGTAACACCGTGCAATTTGAAATAGCTATGAAGAAGCTTGTAATTGGAATTAGTCATTTTTAGAAAGAATTCAAATCTGGAAATTTAGTTAAGTATGAAAAAAAAAATGAGTTTTTGGTCAACTTCACACGGTCATAACTCCTAGCTCAAGATGATTTAGGTGTATTTCCAGTTATGTTTGGAAATCCCTTGGAATAATCTTTCCAGCGCCGCCGAGTTTGCTCGATTTCGAGTTCGTATGAGTGAGTTATGCCCTTTGGAAGTTGGGCTGTTGGCATAGGGCAGTTTAGTCCGAATTTGTAAGGGTATTTTGGTCTTTTCCCTAACCATTTCTTTTGGTTATATTAAGGGTCTAGACTGATTTTAATTCAGTTTTCCCTTTAAAAGTGAGAGTTAGGGTTGTGAGTGAAGAGAGAAAGAAGAGGAGAAAGAGAAGAAAGAGAAAAGTTCGTCAAGATCATCGTGGTTTTCGTTGGGGGTGATCCCTAATAAGGTATGTGAGATCATAGTGTTGGGTTGGTTCATTCCCCCACAGGCCATACTTGTTTTAATTCCGAGAAAAGATTGGTTGTGGTTGTGTTGTTGAAATTTCTTGTTGGTTTGGTACGTGTTTCCGGGTGTGATTTCAAGTTGAAGCTATTGTACATTAAGGGTTTTAATGATTCGAAGTGTTTAGGGAAAGAACCTTTGTTGTTGAGAGGGTTTAGAGTTGGAGAAACTAAGGAAGAAGGTCGGTTTTTCGGGGAAAAAGGGTGGGGCGTCGCACCAACCAGCGCGCCCCAACAGGGGTTCTGAAGTCCCCCCCTTGGGGCGGCGTGCCATGCAGAGAGCCCCAACAGCCCCTCTGAAACTTGAGGGCTGGCACCCCGCGCCTCTCAGAGCGCCAAGGACGCCAGTTCTCCTCATACCTTCCCCACTTTTTTCATACATGTTCCTTGGTAATGTACCTATGTTTTCTAGTTATTTTCAACACCCTAAGGTACATCTAAACTTCACGAACTCATTCATAAACATGAGATCATTACCCTTGAATCCGTAATCCAATTCGAGGAAAGTTAGGATCAAAGTCAAGTGAAGTTAGAGTCAAGTCTAGAAGTTAAGAAGCAAGTCAAAGCAAGTCTTTAAAGTTTTTCAAGAGTCTTTATTGAACGTTTTAACTTCGTTTTAAGGCTCAAGTTTCAAGTTAAGCCAAGAGTATAGAGTTGAGTACATTTCTCAAAAGTTATTAGGGAACTAAGTATTTCCAAAGAAGTTTATAAATGTTTTTACATTTGAGTAAGAAAGGAACTATGTTTTTCCAAGAGAGCCTTTGGCTAAGCTTTGAGCAATTATCTCAAACTAAAGAAAGATGTGTTTAAAACACTTATGAGCTAAAGTATATTTTTGGGAGTAGTATTGAGCACCGAATTGGGGACACGAGTTCATAATAACTCAACTCTTCATAAGAACCATGTAGCCAAACATGGGATTTAATGGGTCATACTTTTTAGATGATCACGTAAGTTAAGCTAGTGGATCCGCTAAGTTAAGTAAGGTCCTATATTATGGCAAGGTATAGGATGGTCCTTGGGCAACGTGAGGTAAAATATTGTATCATCACTAGGGCTCATAGTGGTGGTTGTCAGTTAAAGAATCTCCCACTAAAGTTATATTACTTTTATATAAGCAAAGTTGAGTTTGTCTAAGTTGTTTACACTATTTTTCAAGCTTTATATATATTGCATGTGTCTTATTGCTTTATATTGAGTTCGGTTATTCATAAGTCGAACAGAGCCAAGGTAAGAGTTCCTTTGTACTCCTTTCAAGCTTAAGTTGTTGTTTAGCTTTCCAGCTCGCATGCTCGTACATTCAATGTACTAATGCCAGTTGGACTGCATCTTATGATGATGTAGACGCAGGTACCCAGGATCAGTATCCAGAATGCCGTTGATCCAGCTGAGCACTCCAGAGTCAGTGGTGAGCCTCCTTGCCTTCCGGAGGACTCTGTTATTTTGTGTTCCTAGTTTTACTTTATTAGGATGTTGCGAGGTCTGTCCCAACATCCATCTCAGTGTTATAGAGGCTTCATAGACAGTCAGTCAATTAGTATTGAGTCTCTCATCTATATAGATATATAAATATTCTATTTTGAGACACTAGTTGCCTTTTTGGCCAGTTTTCATCCGTTAAGTGGTTTTATGACCTTTCATTGCATGGAGTTACTCTGTTGAGTTAAGTTTTCCGCTGAATTAAGTAAGCCAGGCCAAGGATGTTCTTGGGGCCAGCAATGGTCTTCGACTGCCGGTCCCGCCCAGGGTGTAGGCTCGGGGAGTGACAAACTTGGTATGAGAGCACAGAATTCAAGAGTCCTAGGGAGTCTATGAAGCCGTGTCTATAGAATCCTAGTTATCGGTGTTAAGCGCGCCACATCTATAATTGAGAGGCTACGACACTTAGGAAGATTTCTCATTTTTTTCACACTCTTCTTGTGCGTTAGAGTTTATCTCTATAAAGTTTCTTTTTAATTCGTGCTTGCGCATGTTTTCAGATTATCATGCCTCCACGAAGAGTTGGCAGAGGGCGTCCTGCTAGGCGTTATGTTAACGAACAAGAGTTACCTTATGTCCCGGGAGTGCAACCTCAAGGGGAAGTTACTAATGCTGAGTTCAGAGAGGCAATTAGGATACTGAGTTAAGCTGTAACTAATCAGATTGGTCAGCAAAGGGGAGCTCGACATGAAGGAGCTGACACTTCAAGGATTCGTGAGTTCTTGGGGATGAATCCTCCGGGTTTCATGGGTTCGAGCGCTACTAAGGATCTAGAGAACTACATTGAGGAGCTGAAAAAGGTTTTTGATATGATGCATGTGGCAGATACTGAGCGAGTTGAACTAGCAACGTATTAATTGAAGGATGTTGCTAGAACTTGGTTCGACCAGTGGAAAGGGGGCAGAGCTGAGAATGCACCACCTGCGAGTTGGGCATGTTTTGAGGAAGCTTTCTTGGGGCGTTTCTTTCCTCGAGAATTGAAAGAGGTCAAGGTACGTGAATTCCTCACACTTAAGCAAGATTCTTTAAGTGTTCATGAGTATGGGTTGAAGTTCACCCAACTATCCCGTTATGCTCCGGAGATGGTTGTGGACATGAGGAGTAGAATGAGCTTGTTTGTAGATGGGCTGTCTCGTCTGTCGAGTAAGGAACGTAGGGCTGCAATGCTTATCGGGGACATGGACATATCAAGGTTGATGGTTTATGTGCAGCAAGTTGAGGAAGAGAAGCAGAGGGACAGGGAAGAGTTCAGAAATAAGAGAGCTAAGACCAGTAATGAGTCCGGGCAGCAAAAAGGTAATGCGAACCGTTCGTCCTTTCAACAAAGGCAAAAGGGACCTGCTCCATCATCTGCTAGGGCACCTGCACCCAAATACAAAGGTGAACATAATGGACAGAATTCAAAGGACTTCAAGTCTAGACCAACACAGTCTTCAGGTTGTGTGGCACAAGGAGGTAGTTTGATTCCTGCATGTGCTAGGTGTGGTAGAACCCACTCAGGGAAATGTCGTGATGGTCAGACAGGTTGTTTTAAGTGTGGACAAGAGGGTCACTTCATGAAGGAGTGCCTTAAGAGCAAGCAAGGTAGTGGAAATCTGCGCAACAGGGCCCAATCTTCATCAGATGCTCCCCCAGACAGGATGGCACCTAGAGGAGCTACTTCTAGGCGCCTCTATGCAATCCTCATTCGCCATGAGCTAGAGAATTCTCCAAATGTTGTCATTGGTATGATCAAAGTCTTTGATTTTGATGTGTATGTTTTGCTAGACCCAGAAGCAAATTTATCTTTTGTAGCTCCTTATGTCGCAAATAAGTTTGATGTTCTTCCTGAAAGACTTTGTGAACCCTTTTGTGTTTATACACCTGTTGGAGAGTCTATTCTAGTAGAAAGAGTCTATCGTGTTTGTCCCGTTTCCATCAATCACATGAACACCATGGCTGATTTGGTTGAGTTAAACTTGGTAGATTTCGATGTCATTTTAGGTATGGACTGGCTTCATGCCTATTATGCATCATTAGATTGTAGAACTCGAGTGGTCAAGTTTCAGTTTCCGAATGAGCCAGTCATAGAGTGGAGTAGTAGTTCAGCAGTGCCTAAGGGTCGTTTCATTTCGTACCTTAAGGCTAGAATGTTAGTTTCGAAGGGTTGTATCTATCACTTAGTCCAAGTTAATGACTCTAGTGTTGAGATACCTCATATTCAATCAGTTCCTATAGTAAGAGAGTTTCCAGAAGTTGTTCCTGATAACCTACCCGAAATTCCTCCTGAGAGAGAAATAGATTTTGGCATAGACCTCATTCTAGATACTTGTCCTATCTCTATTCCACCATATAGAATGGCACCAGCAGAGTTGAAAGAGTTGAAAGTGAATTTGAAAGATCTCCTAGATAAGGGTTTCATTCCACCAAGTGTCTCACCTTGGGGCGCTCCGATTTTGTTTGTGAGAAAGAAATATGGTTCCCTTAGGATGTGTATAGATTACCGCCAATTGAACAAAGTTACCATCAAGAATAAGTACCCTCTTCCGAGGATTGATGATCTTTTCGATCATCTTTAGGGTGCCACCTGTTTTTCGTAAATTGACCTCAGATCGGGCTATCATCAATTAAGATTAAGGGAGTGTGATATTCCAAGACAACTTTCAGAACTAGATATGGTCATTATGAGTTTTTGGTCATGTCCTTTGGTTTGACCAATGCACCGACAACATTTATGGACCTTATGAATAGAGTCTTCAAACATTATTTAGATATGTTTGTTATCATCTTCATTGATGACATACTAATCTATTCAAGGAATGAAGAAGATCATGCTAGTCATCTCAAAATAGTTCTTTAGACTTTGAAAGACAAGGAGTTTTATGCCAAGTTCTCTAAGTGTGAGTTTTGGCTTGAGTCTGTGGCATTCCTAGGCCAGATTGTATCTGGTGATGGAATTAAAGTTGATACTCGGAAAATTGAGGCCGTGCAGAATTGGCCTAGACCCAAATCTCCAACTGATATTAGGAGTTTCTTGGGTTTAGCTGGCTATTATAGAAGGTTTATAGAGGGGTTCTCGTCTATTGCATCTCCTTTGACGAAGTTGACTTAGAAGACAGTAAAATTTCAATGGTTTGAAGCTTGTGAGAAAATCTTTCAGGAATTGAAAAAGAGGTTGATTTCTGCTCCAGTTTTGACGTTACCATAAGGTACTCAAGGTTTTGTGGTGTATGGTGATGCATCTAGAGTTGGTTTGGGTTGTGTCTTAATGCAGAATGGCAAGGTTATAGCTTATGCCTCCAGACAGTTGAAGTTTCATGAGAAGAACTACCCAACCCATGACTTAGAGTTGGCTACTGTAGTATTCACTTTGAAGATAAGGCGTCATTACTTGTATGGTGTGCATGTTGATATATTCACTGATTGTAAGAGTCTTCAATAAGTGCTTACTTAGAAAGAGCTTAATCTCAGACAGAGGAGGTGGTTAGAATTACTCAAGGATTATGACCTGAGTATTCTTTACCACCCAGGTAAGGCTAATGTTGTTGCTGATTCTTTAAACAGGTTGTCTACGGTTAGCACCGCTCATATTTAAAAAGGGAAGAGAGAGTTAGCAAAATATATGCACAGACTGGCACGCCTGGGAGTCAGACTTATGGATTCCACAGAAGGAGGAATAGCGGTGACGAATGGGTCAGAGTCATCATTAGTGTCAGAATTGAAAGATAAACAAGACCAAGATCTCATTTTGCTTGAGTTGAAGGAAAATGTTCAAAACCAATAAGTATTAGGTTTTGAACAAGGGGGAGATGGTGTATTGAGATTTCAAGGTAGATTGTGTGTACCTATGGTGGATGGAATCCAAGAGAAGATTATGGAAGAAGCTCATAGCCCGAGATATTCCATTCATCCGGGTTCCACAAAGATGTATCGTGACTTGAGAGAAGTTTATTGGTGGAATAGCATGAAGAAAGGCATTGCCGAATTTGTTGCTAAATGTCCAAATTTCCAGCAAGTGAAAGTTGAATACCAAAGGCCCGGTGGTTTGGAGCAGAATATAAAACTTCCGGAATGGAAGTGGGAGATGATCAATATGAATTTCATCATAGGGTTGCCAAGGTCTCGCAGACAACATGATTCTATTTGGGTAATTGCCGACAGAATGACAAAATCAGCCCATTTTCTACGGTAAAGACTACCCATTCAGTAGAAGATTATGCCAAGTTATATATTCAAGAGGTGGTGAGACTTCATGGATTCCCAGTCTCCATTATTTCAGATAGAGGTGCATAGTTTACTGCACAGTTCAGAAAATCTTTTCAGAAAGACTTTGGTTCGAAGGTGAACTTAAGTACTGCCTTTCATCCTCATACTGATGGGCAAGCAGAGCGCACTATTCAGACTTTAGAAGATTTGTTGAGGGCTTTTGTGATCGATTTCAAAGGGAGTTGGGTTGATCACCTACCTCTCATTAGGTTTGCCTACAACAACAGTTATCACTCTAGCATCCATATGGCTCCATATGAAGCTCTTTATGGTAGAAGATGTAGATCTCCTATTGGATGGTTTGAAGTTGGTGAAGCAGGGTTGATAGGACCAGATTTAGTTCACCAATCTATGGAGAAGGTGAAAGTGATTCAAGAGAAATTGAAAATGGCACAGAGTCGTTAAAAATCCTACACTGATGTTAGGAGAAAGGCGTTAGAGTTTGAAGTAGATGATTGGGTATATTTGAAAGTTTCACCCATGAAGGGGGTTATGAGGTTTGGTAAGAAAGGGGAAACTTATTCCCCGATATATTGGACCTTACCGAATAGCCAAGAGGATTGGAAATGTTGCTTATGAGTTGGAACTACCACATGAATTAGCAGCGGCTCATCCGGTATTTCACATCTCCATGTTGAAGAAGTGCATAGGCGATCCTTCATTGATCCTACCAACTGAAGTATTAGGATCAAGGATAGCTTATCTTATGAAGAGATATCCAAATCTCTTTGAATCTAGAGGAAATGCAGATCAAGGTACTAATTTCCTTCTTAGTGCTCTTTAAATTATAGTGAACTGGTTGTTATTGTTTGCAAGGTTGCTTGTTGGGTGTTTGAGTTTGATGTTAAACGCTTAGCCTAGTAAGAGTAACCTCATTCGAGGACGAATGTTTCCAAGAGGGAGATATTGTAACACCGTGCAATTTCAAATAGCTATGAAGAAGCATGTAATTGGAATTAGTCATTTTTGGAAAGAATTCAAATCTGGAAATTTTGTTAAGTATGGAAAAAAAATGAGTTTTTGGTCAACTTCACACAGTCATAACTTCTAGCTCAGGATGATTTAGGTGTATTTCCAGTTATGGTTGGAAAGCCCTTAGAATGATCTTTTCAACGCCGCCGAGTTTGCTCGATTTTGAGTTCGTATGACTGAGTTATACCCTTTGGTAGTTGGGCTGTTGGCATAAGGCAGTTTAGTCCGAATTTGTAAGAAATTTTGGTCTTTTCCCTAACCATTTCTTTTGGTTATATTAAGGGTCTAGACTGATTTTAATGCTGTTTTTCCCTTTTAAAAGTGAGAGTTAGGGTTGTGAGTGAAGAGAGAAAGAGAAGAAACAGCAAAGTTCGTCAAGATCGTGGTGGTTGTCGTCGGGGGTGATCCCTAAGAAGGTATGTGAGATCATAGTGGTGGGTTAGTTCATTCCCCCACACGCCATACTTGTTGTAATTCTGAGAAAAGATTGGTTGTGGTTGTTGAATTCTTGTGGTTGTGTTGTTGAAGTTTCTTGTTTGTTTGGTACGTGTTTTTGGGTCTGATTTTGAGTTGAAGCTATTGCATATTAAGGGTTTTAATGATTCTAAGTGTTTGGGGAAAGAACCTTTGTTGTTGAGAGGGTTTAGAGTTGGAGAAACTAAGGAAGAATGTGGGTTTTTCGGGGAAAAAGGGTGGGGTGTCGTGCCAGCCAGCGCTCCCCAACAGGGGTTCTGAAGTCCCCGCCTTGGGGCGCGCGCCATGCAGAGCCCCCTAAAAGCCCCTCTGAAACTTGAGGGTTGGCACCGCGCGCATCTCCGAGCGCCAAGGACGCCAGTTCTCCTCATACCTTCCCCATTTATTTCATACATGTTCCTTGGTATTGTACCTATGTTTTCTAGTTGTTTTCAACACCCTAGGGTATATCTAAACATCAGAAACTCATTCATAAACATGAGATCATTACCCTTGAATCCGTAATCCAATTCGAGGAAAGTTAGGATCAAAGTCAAGTGAAGTTAGACTCAAGTCTAAAAGTTAAGAAGCAAGTCAAAGCAAGTGTTTAAAGTTTTTCAAGGGTCTTTATTGAACGTTTTAACTTCGTTTTAAGGCTCAAGTTTCAAGTTAAGCCAAGAGTATAGAGTTGAGTACATTTCTCAAAAGTTATTAGTGAACTAAGTATTCTCAAAGAAGTTTATAAATGTTATTTCATTTGAGTAAGAAAGGAACTATGTTTTTCCAAGAGAGCCTTTGGGCTAAGCTTTGAGCAATTATCTCAAACTAAAGAAAGATGTGTTCAAAACACTTATGAGCTAAAGTATATTTTTGGGATTAGTATTGAGCACCGAATTGGGGATATGTGTTCATATTAACTCAATTCTCCATAAGAACCATGTAGCCAAACATGGGATTTAACGGGTCATACTTTTTAGATGATCACGTAAGTTAAGCTAGTGGATCCGCTAAGTTAAGTAAGGTCCTATATCATGGCAAGGTATAGGATGGTCCTTGGGCAACGTGAGGTAAAATGTTGTTTCATCACTAGGGCTCATAGTGGTGGTTGTCGGTTAAAGAATCTCCCACCAAAGTTATATTACTTTTATATAAGCAAAGTTGAGTTTGTCTAAGTTATTTACACTGTTTTACAAGCTTTATATATATTGCATGTGTCTTATTGCTTTATATTGAGTTCGGTTATTCCTAAGTCAAACAGAGCCAAGGTAAAAGTTCCTTTGTACTCCTTTCAAGCTTAAGTTGTTGTTTAGCTTTCCAACTCGCATACTCGTACATTCAATGTACTGATGCCAGTTGGACTGCATCTTATGATGATGCAGACGCAGGTACGCAGGATCAGCATCCAGTATGCCATTGATCCAGCTGAGCACTCCAGAGTCAGTGGTGAGCCTCCTTGCCTTCCGGAGGACTCTGTTATTTTGTGTTCCTAGTTTTGCTTTATTAGGATGTTAGGGGTCTTTCCCAACATCCATCTCAGTGTTATAGAGGCGGCATAGACAGTCAGTTAGTTAGTATTGAGTCTCTCATATATGTATATATATAAATATTCTATTTAGAGACACGAGTTGCCTTTTTGGCCAGTTTTCATCAGTTAGGTGGTTTTATGACCTTTCATTGCATGGAGTTACTCTATTGAGTTAAGTTTTCAGCTGGGTTAAGTAAGCCAGGCCAAGGGTTTGCTTGGGTCCAACAATGGTCTTCGAGTATCGGTCCCGCCCAGGGTGTAGGCTCGGGGAGTGACAAACTTGGTATGAGAGCACAGAGTTCAAGAGTCCTATGGAGTCTATACAGTCGTATCTATAGAATCCTAGTTATCAGTGTGAAGCGGGCCACATCTATAATTGGGAGGCTGCGACACTTAGGAAGATTTCTCGTTTTTTCACACTCATCTCATGCGTTAGAGTTTATCTCTAAAAACTTTCTTTCTAATTCGTGCCTGCGCATGTTTTCAGATTATCATGCCTCCACGAAGAGTTGGCAGAGGGCGTCCTGCTAGACGTTATGTTGAGTAACAAGAGTTACCTTATGCCCCGGGAGTGCAACATCAATGAGAAGTTACTAATTCTAAGTTCAGAGAGGCAATTAGGATAATGAGTCAAACTGTAACTATCCAGATTAGTCAGGAAAGGGGAGCTCGACATGAAAGAGCTGACAGTTCAAGGATCCGTGAGTTCTTGGGGATAAATCCTCCGGGTTTCATGTGTTCGAGCGCTACTGAGGATCCAGAGAATTTCATTGAGGAGCTGAGGAAGGTTTTTTATGTGATGCATGTGGCAGATACTGAGCGAGTTGAACTAGCTACGTATCAATTGAATGATGTTGCTAGAACTTGGTTCGACCAGTGGAAAGGAGGCAGAGCTGAGAATGCACCACCTGCGAGTTGGGCATGTTTTGAGGAAGCTTTCTTGGGGCGTTTCTTTCCTCGAGAATTGAAAGAGGTCACGGTACGTGAGTTCCTCACACTTAAGCAAGATTCTTTGAGTGTTCATGAGTATGGGTTGAAGTTCACCCAACTATCCCGTTATGCTCCGGAGATGGTTGTGGACATGAGGAGTAGAATGAGCTTGTTTGTAGATAGGCTGTCTCGTCTGTCGAGTAAGGAACGTAGGGCTGCAATGCTTATCGGGGACATGGACATATCAAGGTTGATGGTTTATGTGCAGCAGGTTGAGGAAGAGAAGCTGAGGGACAGGGAAGAGTTCAGAAATAAGAGAGCTAAGACCAGTAATGAGTTCGGGCAGCAGAAAGGTAATGTGAACCGTTCGTCCTTTCAACAAATGCAAAAGGGACCTGCTCCATCATCTGCTAGGATACCTGCACCCAGATACAGAGATGAACATAATGGCCAGAATTCAAAGTACTTAAGGAATAGACCAGCACAGTCCTCAGGTAGTGTGGCACAATGAGGTAGTTTGATTGCTGCATGTGGTAGGTGTGGTAGAACCCACCCAGGAAAATGTGGTGATGGTCAGATAGGTTGTTTTAAGTGTGGACAAGAGTGTCACTTCATGAAGGAGCGCCCTAAGAGCAGGCAAGGTAGTGAAAATCTGGGCAATAGGGCCCAATCTTCATCAGTTGCTCCCTCAGATAGGATGGCACCGAGAGGAGCTGCTTCTAGTATAGGCGGAGGAGCAAACCGCCTCTATGCTATCCCCAATTGCCATGAAGAAGAGAATTCCCTAAATGTTGTCATTGGTATGATCAAAGTCTTTGCTTTTGATGTGTATGCTTTGCTAGACCCAGGAGCAAGTTTATCTTTTGTAAATCCTTAAGTCGCAAATAAGTTTGATGTTCTTCCTGAAAGACTTTGTGAACCGTTTGTGTTTCTACACCTGTTGGGGAGTCTATTTTAGCAGAAAGAGTCTATCGTGATTGTCCCGTTTCCATCAATCACATGAACATCATGGCTGATTTTGTTGAGTTAGACATGGTATATTTCGATATCATTTTAGGTATGGACTTACTTCATGCCTGTTATGCATCATTAGATTGTAGAACTCGAGTGGTCAAGTTTCAGTTTCCGAATGAGCCAGTCATAGAGTGGAGTTGTAGTTCAGCAGTGCCTAAGGGTCGTTTCATTTCGTACCTTAAGGCTATAATGTTAGTTTCGAAGGGTTGTATCTATCACTTAGTCCGAGTTAATGAATCTAGTGTTGAGATACCTCATATTCAGTCAGTTCCTATAGTAAGAGAGTTTCCAGAAGTTTTTCCTGATGACCTACCCGGAATTCCTCCTGAAAGAGAAATAGATTTTGGCATAGACCTCATTCCAGATACTCGTCCTATCTCTATTCCACCATATAAAATGGCACCAGCAAAGATGAAAGAGTTGAAAGCGAAGTTGAAAGATCTCCTAGATAAGGGTTTCATTCCATCGATTATCTTACCTTGGGGCGCTTCGATCTTATTTGTGAGAAAAAAAGATGGTTCCCTTAGGATGTGTATTGATTACTGCCATTTGAACAAGGTTACCATCAAGAATAAGTACCTTCTTCCGAGGATTGATAATTTTTTCGATCAACATCAGGGTGCCACCTGTTTTTCAAAAATTGACCTCAGATCGGGCTATCATCAATTAAGAGTGAGGGAATGTGATATTCCAAAGACAAATTCAGAACTAGATATGGTCATTATGAGTTTTTGGTCATGTCCTTTGGTTTGACCAATGCACCGGCAACATTCATGGACCTTATGAATAGAGTCTTCAAACCTTATTTAGATATGTTTGTTATCGTCTTCATTGATGACATACTAATCTATTCAAGGAATGAAGAAGATCATGCTAGTCATCTCAAAATAGTTCTTCAGACATTGAAAGACAAGGAGTTGTATGCCAAGTTCTCTAAGTGTGAGTTTTGGCTTGAGTCTGTGGCATTCCTAGGACAGATTGTATATGGTGATGGAATTAAAGTTGATACTCGGAAAATCCAGGCTGTGCAGAATTGGCCTAGATCTACATCTCCAACTGATATTAGGAGTTTATTGGGTTTAGCTGGCTATTATAGAAGGTTTGTAGAGGGGTTCTCGTCTATTGCATCTCCTTTGACCAAGTTGACTTAGAAGATAGTGAAATTTCAATGGTCTGAAGCTTATGAGAAAAGCTTTCAGGAATTGAAAAAGAGGTTGATTTCTGTTCCAGTTTTGATCTTATCATAAGGTACTCAAGGTTTTGTGGTGTATGGTGATGCATCTAGAGTTGGTTTGGGTTGTGTCTTAATGCAGAATGGCAAGGTTATAGCTTATGCCTCCAAACAGTTTAATATCACACAGAGGAGGTGGTTAGAATTACTCAAGGATTATGACCTGAGTATTCTTTACCACCCCCGTAAGTTTAATGTTGTTGCTGATTCTTTAAGCAGGTTGTTTATGGGTAGCACCACCCATATTGAAGAAGGGAAGAGAGAGTTAGCAAAATATGTGCACAGACTGGCACTCCTGGGAGTCAGACTTATGGTTTCCACAGAAGGAGGAATATCGGTGACGAACGGGTCCGAGTCATCATTACTGTCAGAAGTGAAAGAGAAACAAGGCCAAGATCCCATTTTGCTTGAGTTGAAGACAAATGTTCAAAAGCAAAAAGTATTAGCTTTTGAACAAGTGGGAGATGGTGTATTGAGATTTCAAGGTAGATTGTGTATACCTATGGTGGATAGACTCCAAGAGAAGATTATGGAAGAAGCTCATAGCCCCAGATATTCCATTCATCCGTGTTCCACAAAGATGTATCGTGACTTGAGAGAATTTTATTGGTGGAAAAGCATGAAGAAAGGCATTGCTGAATTTGTTGCTAAACGTCCAAATTGCCAGCAAGTGAAAGTTGAATACCAAAGGCCCGGTGGTTTGGCGCAGAATATAGAACTTTCGGAATGGAAGTGGGAGATAATCAATATGAATTTCATCACAGGGTTGCCAAGGTCTCGCAGACAACATGATTCTATTTGGGTAATTGCCGATAGACTGACAAAATCAGCCCATTTTCTGCGGTAAGGACTACCCATTCAGTAGAAGATTATGCCAAGTTATATATTCAAGAGGTGGTGAGACTTCATTTAGTCCCAGTCTCCATTATTTCAGATAGAGGTGCACAGTTTACTTCACAGTTCAGGAAATATTTTCAGTAAGGCTTGGGTTCGAAAGTGAACTTAACTACTACTTTTCATCCTCAGAATGATGGGCAAGCAGAGCGCACTATTCAGACTTTGGAAGATTTGTTGAGGGCTTGTGTGATCGATTTCAAAGGGAGTTGGGATGATCACCTACCTCTCATTGAGTTTGCCTACAACAACAGTTATCACTCTAGCATCCAGATGGCTACATATGAAGCTCTTTATGGTAGAAGATGTAGATCTCCTATTGGATGGTTTGAAGTTGGTGAAGCAGGGTTGATAGGACCAGATTTAGTTCACCAATCTACGGAGAAGGTGAAAGTGATTCAAGAGAGGTTGAAAATGGCACAGATTTGTCAAAAATCCTACTCTAATGTTAGGAGAAGGGTGTTTGAGTTTGAAGTAGATGAATGGGTATATTTGAAAGTTTCACCCATGAAGGGGGTTATGAGGTTTGGTAAGAAGGGGAAACTTAGTCCCCGGTATATTGGACCTTACCGCATAGCCAAGAGGATTGGCAATGTTGCTTATGAGTTGTAGCTACCACAGGAATTAGCAGCGGTTCATCCGGTATTTCACATCTCCATGTTGAAGAAGTGTATAGGCGATCCTTCATTGATCCTACCAACTGAAGTATTAGGATCAAGGATAGCTTATCTTATGAAGAGATATCCAAATCTCTTTGAATCTAGAGGAAATGCAGATCAAGGTACTAATTTCCTTCTTAGTGCTCTTTAAATTATAGTGAACATGTTGTTGTTGTTTGCATGGTTGCTTGTTAGGTGTTTGAGTTTGATGTTACACCCTTAGCCTAGTAAGAGTGACCTCATTCGAGGACGAATGTTTCCAAGAGGGAGATATTGTAACACCGTGCAATTTGAAATAGATATGAAGAAGCTTGTAATTGGAATTAGTCATTTTTGAAAAGAATTCAAATCTGGAAATTTAGTCAAGTATGGAAAAAAATGAGATTTTTGTCAAATTCACATGGTCATAACTCCTATCTCAGGATGATTTAGGTGTTTTACCAGTTATTTTTGGAAAGCCCTTGAAATGATCTTTCCAACGCCGTTGAGTTTGCTCGATTTCGAGTTCGTATGAGTGACTTATGCCCTTTGGAAGTTGGGTTGTTGGCATACGGCCGTTTAGTCCGAATTTGTAAGGGTATTTTGGTCTTTTCCCTAACCATTTCTTTTGGTTATATTAAGGGTCTAGACTGATTTTAATTCAGTTTTTCCCTTGTAAAAGTGAGAGTTAGGTTTGTTAGTGAAGAGAGAAAGAAGAGTAGAAAGAGAAGAAATAACAAAGTTCATCAAGATCGTCGTGGTTTTCGTCGGGGGTGATCCCTAATAAGGTATGTGAGATCATAGTGTTGGGTTGGTTCATTTCCCCACACGCCACACTTGTTTTAATTCCGAGAAAAGATTGGTTGTGGTTGTTGAATTCTTCTGGTTGTGTTGTTGAAGTTTCTTGTTGGTTTGGTACCTGTTTCTGTGTGTGATTTCAAGTTGAAGCTATTGTTTATTAAGGGTTTTAATGATTCTAAGTGTTTGGGGAAAGAAACTTTGTTGTTGAGAGGGTTTAGAGTTGGAGAAACTAAGGAAGAAGGTCGGTTTTTCGGGGAAAAAGGGTGGGGCATCGCGCCAGCTTGCGCGCCCCAATGGGGGTTCTATAGTTCCCCCATTGGGACGGCGCGTCATGTAGAGCGCCCCAGCAGGCCCTCTGAAACTTTAGGGCTGGCTCCCCGCGCCTCTCAGAGCGCCAAGGACACCAGTTCTCCTCATACCTTCCCAATTTTTTTCATACATATTCCTTGGTAATGTACCTATGTTTTCTATGTTTTCAACACCCTAAGGTACATCTTAACATCACGAACTCATGCATAAACATGAGATCATTACCCTTGAATCCTTCATCCAATTCGAGGAAAGTTAGGATCAAAGTCAAGTGAAGTTAGAGTAAAGTTTAGAAGTTAAGAAGCAAGTCAAAACAAGTCTTTAAAGTTTTTCAAGAGTATTTATTGAACGTTTTAACTTCGTTTTAAGGCTCAAGTTTCAAGTTAAGCCAAGAGTATAGAGTTGAGTACATTTCTCAAAAGTTGTTAGGGAACTAAGTATTCCCAAAGAGGTTTATAACTGTTTTTACATTTGAGTAAGAAAGGAACTATGTTTTTCCAAGAGTGTCTTTGGGCTAAGCTTTGAGCAATTATCTCAAACTAAAGAAAGATGCGTTTAAAACACTTATGAGCTAAAGTATATTTTTGGGATTAGTGTTGAGGACCGAATTGGGGACACGAGTTCATATTAACTCAACTCTCCATAAGAACCGTGTAGCCAGACATGGGATTTAATGGGTCATACTTTTTAGATGAACACGTAAGTTAAGCTAGTGGATCCGCTAAGTTAAGTAAGGTCCGATATCATGGCAAGGTATAGGATGGCCCTTGGGCAACGTGAGGTAAAATATTGTATCATCACTAGGGCTCATAGTGGTGGTTGTCGGTTAAAGAGTCTCCTACTAAAGTTATATTACTTTTATATAAGTAAAGTTGAGCTTGTCTAAGTTGTTTAAATGTTTTACAAGCGTTATATATATTGCATGTGTCTTATTGCTTTATATTGAGTTCGGTTATTCATAAGTCGAACAGAACCAAGGTAAGAGTTCCTTTGTACTCTTTTAAAACTTAAGTTGTTGTTTAGCTTTCCAGCTCGCGTACTCGTACATTCAATGTACTGATGCCAGTTGGACTGCATCTTATGATGATGCAGACACAGGTACCCAGGATCAGCATCCAGCATGCCGTTGATCCAGCTGAGCACTCCAGAGTCAGTGGTGAGCCTCCTTGTTTTCCGGAGGACTCTGTTATTTTGTGTTCCTAGTTTTGCTTTATTAGGATGTTGCGGGGTCTGTCCCAACATCCATCTCAATGTTATAGAGGCTTCATAGATAGTCAGTCAGTTAGTATTGAGTCTCTCATCTATGTATATATTTAAATATTCTATTTTGAGACAAGAGTTGCCTTTTTGGCCAGTTTTCATCAGTTAGGTGGTTTTATGACCTTTCATTGCTTGGAGTTACTCTGTTGAGTTAAGTTTTCCGCTGAGTGAAGCAAGCTAGGCCAAGGGTTCGCTTGGGGCCAGCAATGGTCTTCGAGTGCCGGTCCTGCCCAGGGTGTATGCTCAGGGAGTGACAAAATTGGTATGAGAGCACAGAGTTCAAGTGTCCTAGGGAGTCTATGAAGCTGTGTCTATAGAATCCTAGTTATCGGTGTAAAGCGCACCACATCTATAATTTGGAGGCTGCGACACTTTGGAAGATTTCTCATTTTTTTCACACTCATCTCGTGCGTTAGAGTTTATCTCTAAAAAGTTTCTTTCTAATTCGTGGTTGCGCATGTTTTTAGATTATCATGCCTCCACGAAGAGTTGGTAGAGGGCGTCCTGCTAGGCGTTATGTTGACGAACAAGAGTTACTTTATTCCGCGGGAGTGCAACATCAAGGGGAAGTTACTAATTCTAAGTTCAGAGAGGCAATTAGGATACTGAGTCAAGCTGTAACTAATCAGATTGGTCAGCAAAGGGGAGCTCGACATGAAGGAGCTGACACTTCAAGGATCCGTGAATTCTTAGGGATGAATCCTTCGGGTTTCATGGGTTCGAGCGCTACTGAGGATCCATAGAACTTCATTGAGGAGTTGAAGAAGGTTTTTGATGTGATGCATATGGCAGTTACTGAGCGAGTTGAACTAGTTACGTATCAATTGACAGATGTTGCTAGAACTTGGTTCGACTAGTGGAAAGGGGGCAGAGCCGAGAATGCACCACCTGCGAGTTGGGCCTGTTTTGAGGAAGCTTTCTTTGAGCGTTTCTTTCCTCGAGAATTGAAAGAGGCCAAGGTACGTGAGTTCCTCACATTTATGCAGGATTCTTTGAGTGTTCATAAGTATGGGTTGAAGTTCACCCAACTATCCCGTTATGTTACGGAGATGGTTGTGGACATGAGGAGTAGAATGAGCTTGTTTGTTGCTGGGCTGTCTTGTTTGTCGAGTAAGGAAGGTAGGGCTGCAATGCTTATCGGGGACATGGACATATCAAGGTTGATGGTTTATGTGCAGCAGTTTGAGGAAGAGAAGCTGAGGGACATAAAATAGTTCAGAAATAAGATAGCTAAGACCAGTAGTGAGTCCAGGTAGCAGAAAGGTAATGCGAACTGTTCGTCCTTTCAACAAAGGCAAAAGGGACCTGCTCCATCATCTGCTAGGGCACCTGCACCCAGATACAGAGGTGAACATAATGGCTAGAATTTAAAGGACTTCAAGACTAGACCCACACAGTCCTCAGGTAGTGTGGCACAAGGAGATAGATTGATTCCTGTATGTGCTAGGTGTTGTAGAACCCACTCAGGGAAATGTCGTGATGGTCAGACAGGTTGTTTTAAGTGTGGACAAGAGGGTCACTTCATGAAGGAGTGCCCTAAGAGCAGGCAAGGTAGTGGAAATCTGGGCAACAGGGCCCAATCTTCATCAGTTGCTCCCCCAGACAGGATGGCTCGTAGAGGAGCTACTTCTAGTACATGCGGAGGAGCAAACTGCCTTTATGCAATCCCCAATCGCCATGAGCAAGAGAATTCTCCAAATGTTTTCACTGGTATGATCAAAGTCTTTGCTTTTGATGTGTATGCTTTGCTAGACCCAAGAGCAAATTTATATTTTGTAACTCCTTATGTTGAAAATAAGTTTGATGTTCTTCCTGAAAGACTTTGTGAACCCTTTTGTGTTTCTACACCTGTTTGGGAGTCTATTCTAGCAGAAAGAGTCTATCGTGATTGTCCCGTTTCTATCAATCAAAAGAACACCATGGATAATTTGGTTGAGTTAGACATGGTAGATTTCGATGTCATTTTAGGTATAGACTAGTTTCATGCCTGTTGTGCATCATTAGATTATAGAACTCGAGTGGTCAAGTTTCAGTTTCCGAATGAGCCAGTTATAGAGTGGAGTAGTAGTTCAGCGGTGCCTAAGGGTTGTTTCATTTTGTACCTTAAGGCTATAATGTTAGTTTCGAAGGGTTGTATCTATTAGTTAGTCCGAGTTAATGATTCTAGTGTTGAGATATCTCATTTTTAGTAAGTTCCTATAGTAAGAGAGTTTCCAGAAGTTTTTCCTGATGACCTACCCGGAATTCCTCCTGAGAGAGAAATAGATTTCGGCATAGACCTCATTCTAGATACCCGTCCTATCTCTATTCCTCCATATAGAATGGCACCAACAGAGTTGAAAGAGCAGTTGAAAGATCTCCTAGATAAGGGTTTCATTTGACCAAGTGTATCACCTTGGGGCGCTCCGGTCTTGTTTGTGAGAAAGAAAGATGGTTCCCTTAGGATGTGTATAGATTACCGCCAGTTGAACAAGGTTACCATCAAGAATAAGTACCCTCTTCCGAGGATTGATGATCTTTTTGATCAACTTCAGGGTGCCACCTGTTTTTCGAAAATTGACCTCATATCGGGCTATCATCAATTAAGAGTAAGGGAATGTGATATTCCAAAGACAGCTTTCAGAACCAGATACGGTCATTATGAGTTTTTGGTCATGTCATTTGGTTTGACTAATGCACCGGCAGCATTCAAGGACCTTATGAATAGAGTCATCAAACCTTAGTTAGATATGTTTGTTATCGTCTTCATTGATGACATACTAATCTATTCAAGGAATGAAGAAGATCATGCAAGTCATCTCAGAATAGTTCTTCAGACTTTGAAAGACAAGGAGTTGTATGCCAAGTTCTCTAAGTATGAGTTTTGGCTTGAGTCTGTGGCATTCCTAGGCCAGATTGTATCTGGTGATGGAATTAAAGTTGATACTCAGAAAATTGAGGCCGTGCAGAATTGGCCTAGACCCACATCTCCAACTGATATTAGGAGTTTCGTGGGTTTAGCTGGCTATTATAGAAGGTTTGTAAAGGGGTTCTCATCTATTGCATCTCATTTTACCAAGTTGACTCAGAAGACAGTGAAATTTCAATGGTCTTAAGCTTATGAGAAAACCTTTCAAGAATTGAAAAAGAGGTTGATTTCTGCTCCAGTTTTGACCTTACCAGAAGGTACTCAAAGTTTTGTGGTGTATTGTGATGTATCTAGAGTTGGTTTGGGTTGTGTTTTAATGCAGAATGTCAAGGTAATAGCTTATGCCTCCAGACAGTTGAAGGTTCATGAGAAGAACTACCCAACCCATGACTTAGAGTTGGCTGCTGTAGTATTCGCTTTGATGATATGACGTCATTACTTGTATGGTGTGCATGTTGATATATTCACTGATCACAAGAGTCTTCAATATGTGCTTACTCAGAAAGAGCTTAATCTCAGACAGAGGAGGTGGTTAGAATTACTCAAGGATTATGGCCTGAGTATTCTTTACCACCAAAGTAAGGCTAATGTTGTTGCTGATTCTTTAACCAGGTTGTCTATGGGTAGCACCACCCATATTGAAGAAAGGAAGAGAGAGTTAGCAAAAGATCTGCACAGACTGGCACGCCTGGGAATCAGACTTATGGATTCCACAGAAGGAGGAATATCGGTGACGAGCGGGGCCGAGTCATCATTAGTGTCAGAAGTGAAAGAGAAACAAGACCAAGATCCCATTTTTCTTGAGTTGAAGGAAAATGTTCTAAAGCAAAAAGTATTAGTTTTTGAAAAAGTGGGAGATGGTGTATTGAGATTTCAAGGTAGATTGTGTGTACCTATGGTGGATGGACTGCAAGAGAAGATTATGGAAGAAGCTCATAGCTCCAGATATTCCATTCATCCAGGTTCCACAAAGATGTATCGTGACTTGAGAGAAGTTTATTGATGGAATAGCATGAAGAAAGGCATTGCTGAATTTGTTGCTAAATGTCCAAATTGCCAGCTAGTGAAAGTTGAACACCAAAGGCCCGGTGGTTTGGCGCAGAATATAGAACTTCCGTAATGGAAGTGGGAGATGATCAATATGGAATTCATCACAGGGTTGCCAAGGTCTCGCAGACAACATGATTCTATTTGGGTAATTTTTGACGAAATGACAAAATCAGCCCATTTTCTGCGGTAAAGCCTACCCATTCAGCAGAAGATTATGCCAAGTTATATATTCAAGAGGTGGTGAGACTTCATGGAGTCCTATTCTCCATTATTTCAGATAGAGGTGCACAGTTTACTTCACAGTTCTAGAAATCTTTTCAGAAAGGCTTGATTTGAAGGTGAACTTAAGTACTGCCTTTCATCCTCAGACTGATGGGCAAGCAAAGCGCACTATTCAGACTTTAGAAGATTTGTTGAGGGCTTGTGTGATTGATTTCAAAGGGAGTTGGGATAATCACCTACCTCTCATTGAGTTTGCCAACAACAACAGTTATCACTCTAGCATCCAGATGGCTCCATATGAAGCTCTTTATGGTAGAAGATGTAGATCTCCTATTGAATGGTTTGAAGTTCATGAAGCAGGGTTGATAGGACCAGATTTAGTTCACCAAACTATGGAGAAAATGAAAGTGATTCAAGAGAGGTTGAAAATGGCACTGAGTTATCAAAAATCCTACACTGATGTTAGGAGAAGGGCGCTAGAGTTTGAAATAGATGATTGGGTATATTTGTAAGTTTCACCCATGAAGGGGGTTATGAGGTTTGGTAAGAAGGGAAAACTTAGTCCCCGGTATAATGGACCTTACCGCATAGCCAAGAGGATTGGCAATGTTGCTTATGAGTTGGAGCTACCACAGGAATTAGCAGCGGTTCATCCGGTATTTCACATCTCCATGTTGAAGAAGTGCAAAGGCGATCCTTCATTGATCCTACCAACTGAAGTATTAGGATCAAGAATAGCTTATCTTATGAAGAGATATCCAAATCTCTTTGAGTCTAGAGGAAATGCAGATTAAGGTACTAATTTCCTTCATAGTGCTCTTTAAATTATAGTGAACATGTTGTTGTTATTTGCATGGTTGCTTGTTGGGTGTTTGAGTTTGATATTACACCCTTAGCCTAGTAAGAGTAACCTCATTCGGGGATGAATGTTCCCAAGAGGGAGATATTGTAACACCATGCAATTTGAAATAGCTATGAAGAAGCTAGTAGTTGGAATTAGTCATTTTTGGAAAGAGTTCAAATCTGGAAATTATGTTAAGTATGGAAAAAAAAAGAGTTTTTGGTCAATTTAACACGGTCATAACTCCTATCTCAGGATGATTTAGGTGTATTTCCAGTTATGTTTGGAAAGCCCTTGGAATGATCTTTCCAACGCCGCTGAGTTTGATCAATTTCGAGTTCGTATGAGTGAGTTATGCCCTTTGGAAGTTGGGTTGTTGGCATAGGGCCGTTTAGTCCGAATTTGTAAGGGTATTTTGGTATTTTTTCTAACCATTTCCTTTGGTTATATTAAGGGTCTAGATTGATTTTAATTCAGTTTTTTCCTTTTAAAAGTGAGAGTTAGGGTTGTGAGTGAAGAGAGAAAGAAGAGGAGAAAGAGAAAAAAGAGCAAAGTTCGTCAAGATCGTCGTGGTTTTCGTCGGGGGTGATCCCTAATAAGGTATGTGAGATCATAGTGTTGGGTTGGTTCATTCCCCCACACGCCATACTTGTTTTAATTTCGAGAAAAGATTGGTTGTGGTTGTTGAATTCTTGTGCTTGTGTTGTTGAAGTTTTTTGTTGGTTTGGTACGTGTTTCTGGGTGTGATTTCGAGTTGAAGCTATTGTATATTAAGGGTTTTGATGATTCTAAGTGTTTGGGGAAAGAACCTTTGTTGTTGAGAGGGTTTAGAGTTGGAGAAACTAAGGAAGAAGGTCGGTTTTTCAGGGAAAAAGGGTAGGGTGTCGCACCAGCCAGCGCTCCCCAACAGGGGTTCTGAAGTCCCCCCTTTGGGGTGGGGCGCCATGCAGAGCACCCCAGCAGCCCCTCTGAAACTTGGGGGCTGGCTCCTCGCGCCTCTCAGAGCGCTAAGGACGCCAGTTGTCCTCATACCTTCCCCACTTTTTTAATACTTGTTCCTTGGTAATGTACCTATGTTTTCTAGTTGTTTTCAACACCCTAAGGTACATCTAAACATCACGAACTCATGCATAAACATGATATCATTACCCTTGAATCCGTAATCCAATTCGAGGAAAGTTAGGATCAAAGTCAAGTGAAGTTAGAGTCAAGTCTAGAGGTTAAGAAGCAAGTCAAAGCAAGTCTTTAAAGTTTTTCAAGAGTCTTTATTGAATGTTTTAACTTCGTTTTAAGGTTCAAGTTTCAAGTTAAGCCAAGAGTATAGAGTTGAGTACATTTCTCAAAAGTTATTAAGGAACTAAGTATTCCCAAAGAAGTTTATAAATGTTTGTACATTTTAGTAAGAAAGGAACTATGTTTTTCCAAGAGAGCCTTTGGGCTAAGCTTTGAGGAATTATCACTAACTAAAGAAAGATGTGTTTAAAACACTTATGAGCTAAAGTATATTTTTGGGAGTAGTATTGAGCACCGAATTGGGGACACGAGTTCATATTAACTTAACTCTTCATAAGAACCATGTAGCCAAACATGGGATTTAACGGGTCATACTTTTTAGATGATCACGTAAGTTAAGCTAGTGGATCCGCTAAGTTAAGTAAGGTCCTATATAACGGCAAGGTATAGGATGGTCCTTGGGCAACATGAGGTAAAACATTGTATCATCACTTGGGCTCATTATGGTGGTTGTCGGTTAAAAAATCTCCACCTAAAGTTATATTACTTTTATATAAGTAAAGTTGAGTTTGTCTAAGTTGTTTACACTATTTTACAAGCTTTATATATATTGCATGTGTCTTATTGCTTTATATTGAGTTCGGTTATTCATAAGTCGAACAGAGCCAAGGTAAGAGTTCCTTTGTACTCCTTTCAAGCTTAAGTTGTTGTTTAGCTTTCCAGCTCGCATACTCGTATATTCAATGTACTGATGCCAGTTGGCCTGCATCTTATGATGATGCAGACGCAGGTACCCAGGATCAACATCCAGCATGCCGTTGATCCAGCTGAGCACTCCAGAGTCAGTGGTGAGCCTCCTTGCCTTCCGGAGGACTCTGTTATTTTGTGTTCCTAGTTTTGCTTTACTAGGATGTTGTGGGGTCTGTCCCAACATCTATCTCAGTGTTATAGAGGCTTCATAGATAGTCAGTCAGTTAGTATTGAGTCTCTCATCTATGTATATATATAAATATTCTATTTTGAGACACAAGTTGCCTTTTTGGCCAGTTTTCATCAGTTAGGTGGTTTTATGACCTTTCATTGCATGTAGTTACTCTGTTGAGTTAATTTTTCCGCTGAGTTAAGTAAGCCATGCGAAGGGTTCGCTTGGGGCCAGCAATGGTCTTCGAGTGCTGGTCCCGCCCAGGGTGTAGGCTCGGGGCGTGACAGATAGCCTGTGAGAATAGGTCAATCTTTTTGTTTGTTTGATATACTTTATATCTTCAAAAATTTGTGTACACTATACAAAAATGATATATGCATATGATTTAAAAGGAATGGAAAATCAGGGATAAACAAACATTAGCTTCATTAATGTGAATTTATCCGAACATTTTTGGGAAAAAAATATATAAATACTTCAGCATCTATGTAAACCCGATGACTTCACATCTCTCTCATAAGCATCACATAGATTTTGTTAAGGGATTTGCTATCATTTGATATGTAATATGTATTTCATGTTTACTTCTTAGCGTACTACCATGTCTCTTATAAAATTATACTTTATGTCAATATGTTTTGTCTTTCAATGATATATTAGATCTTTTGTATAGGTTATTGCAGTATGACTATCACAATTGATTGTGACAAACTGAACAATATTTTTTTACACACCCAAGTGAACAAGAAGATACTTAAGCCAAACAAATTCTTTCACATCAAATGAAAATGCTACAAATTCAATTTTCATTGTAGATAAGGCTATACATGTTGCTTCTTGCTACTCCATGATACATCTCTATCATTAAGCAATATTTCATATACATAGGTGTATTTTCTCTTATTTAAATATGCACCCTAATCAACATTTGTGTAGCCTTTGAGTTGTAGATCATTTCCTTGATAACATAAGGAATAGTCTGTTGTGCCTTTGAGATACTTCAATATCCTTTTAACTGCTTTCTAATGTTGCAGTTTGGGTCAGATTGATATCTGCTAAATAACCCAACGACATAATAAATATCCAGTCCCAGTACACATCATAACATACATAAGACTATCAACAATATTGGCATAATGAAATTTTCTCATTTGTTCATTCTCATATGAAGTCTGTGGGCACATCATTCGATTCAAAGCTTCACTTTTAGAAACTAGAGTGTTTATGAGTTTGCAACCTTACATATTAATGTATACAAAAACATTCTTAATGTAAGGTTCTTGTAAAAGAGATAACAATCTCTTCGAACTATCTCTTGAAATCCTAACTCAAGAATGTATGTTGCTCATTCACCTATATCTTTCATCTCAAAAGTAGATGATAACCAATCTTTTATGTCTTTTACAAATTCAATGTCACTTGTAGCTATTAGTATGTCCTCTACATACAATGATAAGATCACAAACTTATCATTGAATCTTTTGATGTACACACAATGGTTGTAATGCCCCGATCGGTTATTTTTAGAAAGTTTCATGAATTTACCGTTTTGCCCCTCTCAATATCGACCCCGAGTCTTTTATGATTGAGTTTGGAAAGTTGATTTTGAACTTTGGGTTAAAAGATGAGATTTTTGTAAGTTTGTCAATTTTAAAGGCTAAGTTGTTAAGAAAGTGGTTTTTGGGGTCTTTAAGAGTTTCAAGTATTGAAATGGAATTTCATCGATTCCATCAGTCCCAAAATGTGAAATATGATCCAAGATAGTTGTTGATTTAAGATTTCGAGTTTGCTTTAGGATTTGTGGTCCTAAGATATTAAATTGTGGAAATTTAGCCTTTAGGTTGACTTTGGTCAATATTCTGGGTTTGGATACTCGAATTAGAATTGCAAGAGTTCCGTTGGATTCGGGGGATGATCTTAGGCCTAGGTGAGGTCTTGGTTGATTCGTTATGCATGAAAGACTGCTGACAAGGGAGAGATTGGGTAAGATAAATATAATCCGAGATTCCAGTATGACATGTTAGTATTCAAAACAAGACATCTTTGATTTTGAAGTGATCACATGGTTGAATTGGTGTAAAAGAGTCTATTATTGATATTGGTGAATCATAAATATCTAGTTCTGATATCAGTAAAATATAGTAGCTTATTTTAATGCTAATGAGCTATTGCTCCAAGACTTCTCACTTAAAAAATTATCATGTCCTAACCTGTTTCTCTTCACAACCTTCTGGACATGGCTCTAATATCCAATGCCTAATTTGTCTGACTGACAAATGTTGAAAAGTAATGGTGTCCCTTGTTCGTCATTATTGTTGTAGAATTTAGTGAAAGAATTGAATTGGTGAAATTTTCTCTATTATTCAGTATGTCTCAAAATGAGAATAAACTCATACATATATACTAATGTGTCAAGGCTATTAAGCCAGCTGTCAACTTACTCCACTAACTCACTCCTCAACTAACTAATGGAATATAAAACAAATTAGCTAACTAACTAATGTGTTGATTAGATAATTGTATGCTAAGTACCACTATTATAAATACTCCCCCTCAAGCTGGATGTACTAAAAATGTTCAGAACTCCAAGCTTGGAAAAAAATGATGTTGAGATCGACCAAGAGCCTTGGTTAACAGATCTGCCTGCTGGTTTTTGGTGGGAATGTAGCTGGTCTGGATCAGGACCTGTTGCACCTTCTCCCTAATGAAGTGACAGCCGATTTCGATGTGCTTAGTCCTCTCATGGAAGATTGGGTTAGCAGCAATTTGAATAGCTTCCTTGGTGTCACAATGAATGATAGTGGGAGTGCACAAATCCACCTGTAACTCCTTGAATAAGCTTGTAACCTAGACTACCTCTGTTGTCAAAGTAGCTAAACTCCTGTATTCTACCTCTACATAGCTTCGTGACACATTTTTTTGCTTCTTGGATTTCCAAGAAATGAGAGAAGTACCAAATTTCAACAAATACCCAGTCACAGACCTTCTAGGGCTAAGGCAAGCAACCCAATATGCATCACAAAATCTTGTCAATGTGAGGTCTTTATGGGAACTCATAAGTAAGCCCAATCCAGGGTTGGCCTTGATGTACTTCATGACTCTCAATGTTGCATTCCAATGTGAGAGTTTGGGTTGTTGCATGTACTGTCTCAAATTCTGGACAATAAATGCAATGTCAGGTATAGTGTTAGTCAAATAGAGCAGCTTTCCTACCATTCTTTGATATTTTCTAACATCCTGAAACAATGGATCATTGAAATTGGTGTCATACGTTGCTGAAGTGAGTTTCAGGTTGCATTCTAGAAAAGTAGAAATAGGTTGTGCACCAGCAAGCCCAGCCTCAACAATCAACTCTAAGGCATATTTTCTTTGATTCATCACTATGCTGGTGGGAGATCTACATAACTCAATACTAGACCGGTTGGTGTCTTTTATGATTGAGTTTTGAAAGTTGATTTTGAACTTTGGGTTAAAAGATGAAATTTTTGTAAGTTTGTCAATTTTAAAGGCTAAGTTGTTAAGAAAGTGGTTTTTGGGGTGTTTTAGAGTTTCAAGTATTGAAATGGAATTTCATCGATTCCATCAATCCCAAAATATGAGATATGATCCATGATAGTTGTCGGTTTAAGATTTCGAATTTGCTTTAGGATTTGTGGTCCTAAGATATGAAATTGTGGAAATTTAGCCTTTAGGTTGACTTTGGTCAATATTCTGGGTTTGGATACTTGAATTAGAATTGCAAGAGTTTCGTTGGATCGGGGGATGATCTTAGGCCTAGGTGAGGTCTTGGTTGATTCGTTATGCATGAAAGACTGCTGACAAGGGAGAGATTGGGTAAGATAAATATAATCTGAGATTCCAGTATGACATGTTAGTATTCAAAACAAGACATCTTTGATTTTGAAGTGATCACATGGTTGAATTGGTGTAAAAGAGTCTATTATTGATATTGGTGAATCATAAATATCTAGTTCTGATATCAGTAAAATGTAGTAGCTTATTTTAATGCTAATGAGCTAATGCTACAAGACTTCTCACTTAAAAAATTATCATGTACTAACCTGTTTCTCTTCACAACCTTCTGGACATGGCTCTAATATCCAATGCCTAATTTGTCTGACTGACAAATGTTGAAAAGTAATGGCATCCCTTGTTCGTCATTATTGTTGTAGAATTTAGTGAAAGAATTGAATTGGTGAAATTTTCTCTATTATTCAGTATGTCTCAAACTGAGAAGAAACTCATACATATATACTAATGTGTCAAGGCTATTAAGCCAGCTGTCAACTTACTCCACTAACTAACTCCTCAACTAACTAATGGAATATAAAACAGATTAGCTAACTAACTAATGTGTTGATTAGATAATTGTATGATAAGTACCACTATTCTAAATACTCCCCCTCAAGCTAGATGTACTAAAAATGTTCAGGACTCTAAGCTCGGAAAACAAATGATGTTGAGATCGACCAAGAGCCTTGGTTAATAGATCTGCCTGCTGGTTTTTTGGTGGGAATGTAGCTGGTCTGGATCAAGTCTTGTTGCACCTTCTCCCTAATGAAGTGACAATCAATTTCGATGTGCTTAGTCCTCTCATGGAAGACTGGGTTAGCAGCAATTTGAATAGCTTCCTTGCTGCACAATTAATGATAGTGGGAGTGCACAAATCCACTGTAACTCCTTGAATAAGCTTGTAACCTAGACTACCTCTGTTGTCAAAGTAGCTAAACTCCTGGATTCTACCTCTACAGAGCTTTGTGACACATTATTTTGCTTCTTGGATTTCCAAGAAATGAGAGAATTACCAAATTTCAACAAATACCCAGTCACAAACCTTCTAGTGCTAAGGCAAGCAACCCAATCTGCATCACAAAATCCTGTCAATGTGAGGTCTTTATGGGAACTCATAAGTAAGCCCAATCCAGGGTTGGCCTTGATGTACTTCATGACTCTCAATGTTGCATTCCAATGTGAGAGTTTGGGTTGTTGCATGTATTGACTCAAATTCTGGACAGTAAATGCAATGTCAGGTCTAGTGTTAGTCAAATAGAGCAGCTTTCCTACCATTCTTTGATATTTGCTAACATCCTGAAACAATGGATCATTGATATTGGCGTCATATGTTGCTGAAGTGAGTTTCAGGTTGCATTCTAGAAGAGTAGAAATAGGTTGTACACCAGCAAGCCCAGCCTCAACAATCAACTCTAAGGCATATTTTCTTTGATTCATCACTATGCCGGTGGGAGATCTACAGAACTCAATACCTAAGAAATATCTCAACTCTCCTAGGTCCTTGATCTAAAAATGATTGTGTAGCACTGGTTTTGTAGCCCTAACTAATGCAGGATCATTTCCGATGATTAATAAGTCATCAACATACACTAAAATGATCACTAAACCAACATTACTCCTTTTGGGGAATACTGATTAATCCAACCAACTTTGAGTGTAACCTGAATTACACAATGCTTTAGTAAGCTTGGCATTCCACTGCCTGGATGCCTGCTTAAGGCCATACAATGACTTAACAAGTTTGCATACATGGTGCTTGTGTCCAGTTCAAATCCCTCAGGCAACTCTATTTACACTTCTTCAAATAGGTCACCTTGCAAAAAGGCATTAAGCACATCCATTTGGTAGATAGGCCAGTTCTCAACTGCAGTCACTGCAATGATGGATCTTACAGTAACCATTTTGACTACAGGAGCAAATGTTTCCTGATAGTCAATACCCTCCGTTTGGCTATAACCTATTGTAACAAGTCTTTCCTCGTACCAATCAATATGTCCATCTGCTTTATATTTTATCTTAAACACCCACTTACAACCAATAGCAGACTTGTGCTCAGGCAATTTTACAACATGCTATGTTCCATTTTCCTCCAGTGCTTTGATCTATTCATTTATAGCTACCACCCATCTGGGATATTTAATGGCTTTTTCATAACATTAGGCTCAATATCAAAAGAAAATTTACTAAGGAAAGCTTGATAACCGGGTGACAAATGTTTATAGGTAATATAGTTGACCATGGAATAAGGATGATTAGGAGTAGTGACATTAGTGACATAGTCTTCAACATACTGTTGGACTACTTGTTCTGGTAGAATGTCTTGTACTGTCACGACCCGAGAGCACCCCCTAGTCGTAACACGGCGTACTCGACCCCGAAGGGATCTTATACAAGCCTCATAGCATTCTTGAACATAAGAACATAAGAAAATAGAGAAGAATTAAAAACTTTCTTTTACAATCGAAGACATTTTCATTTAAAAAGCAAGCAGAAGACTTTCTAGACTTTATACACTATGTCTCAAACCATCTAATACTTTGAATACAACATTAGGACTTAGCCCATACAAAAGCTTTAACATAAACTACAAGACATACAAGGAACATAATGGATTTTGTCCTTGAAACTGTGAGGACTCACCAAGTCTTCATCTTCAAACACCTTAGAAACATATCCTTCAAGCATAGGACACCAATATCTCAAATCCCTACACTTTAGTAAGAAAAGGGGAAGAATGGGGTTAGCACATTAGATGTACTAAGTATGGATGCCATGCAAAAACTATGCTTAAATGGACATTTTCTTTGATAGTCATGATATATGCCATTTTGATAAAACCTTCATGAACATAAACATAAGAGGCATAATATTCAACCACAACCAACATTCAAGTCATACTTTCACATTTGAACATAATCAACTTAAAACCATTACCTTCACATTAGCCTTCACCTCAAGCAACCCTTAAGCTATACCTTGTGCAATGTATGGGTAGCGTCCCATACCACCACCCACACTAAGGTACCACCTTAAGGTCACCAAAAGTGAACTTACCATTCTTCCTTTCCACCTTTTCACAATAAAGCATATAAGAGACATAAACATTACATAAGTCAAATCATCACATTAAAACCAACATCTAAGATAACTCTAAGTCATATGTGCAAGTAGCATCCCATACTACTACTCACACTAAGTACTCCTTTGAAGTCACCCTAGACAAGGCACATTCATATACAATAAGTCATGACAAAGAAGTAACTCATAATACAATCCAAGTATATCATGCATCTTCACATTAAACATATAAGCATTTAAGTCACCCATTCTTCATTAGCTTCATTTAGAACACCTTCGTTCATTAGACATGAAGCCAACATTCTTATTAGCATCATCATCAGATCCCATTCATCACATCATGACTCCTCTCAAATCTTACTTGTGCAATGCATAGATGGCGTTCCATACCACCACCCACACTAAGTAGTGCTTCCTTGAAAAGCCATAGTTTCATTAATATTCTTTGTGGGGGTAAGCCTTAATCGACATAGATCATGAGACCATTGTTCTTTAGCTTAAGTGGATCCACTAGCTAGACCTAAGTGGGCACATAGTTATGGGATATGGAGATTGATACTAGATACCCCGCCTCAACTCACGGATGAGCATCCATCTTAAGAGGTTGCTACTAGATACCCCGCCTCAACTCACGCATGAGCATCCACCTCAATTCATATCCACTCGGTGCTTGGCATTATTCCCCATGGAGTACTTGACATTCAATACATTCGTTCATTATTATGGGATAAGAAATTGCTACTAGATACCCCGCCTCAACTCATAGATGAACATCCATATCAAACACAACTTTTACTAAAATGGGATATAGGGATTGTTACTAGACACTCTACATCAACTCCCAGATGAGTATCCATCCCAACCCAACAATCATTCATTGGAAAGCTCATAGATTCAAAGATGAGAATAGCCTTTCACCTAAGAATCCCATATTGTGAGAAAGTCCTTTCACAACATGTCTTCTCATTCATTAGAGAAAAATTGAGAATAGCCTTTCAATAAGTACTTCATCATTAACATTATCATTGAACTTCATTCATTCTTCATTCAAGTGTGTGTGTATGTGAGAATAACCTTTCAAATAACATCATCATTCATGCAATAGCCTTCTAAAACATTTTCATAATACAATCATATAGATCACACACACACATACTTCATATCCAAATCATACATAGTAATTAAACACCTCCCCCTTTTAAGTGGATCAATAGTTCAAACACAATTCTACTTCCACATGAAATTTAGCCATAACTTGCCCTTTCAAGGCCATGCTCACAAGTCATCAACAAACCTTCAATTCACCATAACTAAGACATACATTATGATACAATTCAATAACCCAAAGCAATTTAGACAAGTTACATTCACAAGCCTTCATAATCATCAAACCCACTTCGTAAAGGTACAATTTAGAAGTTGAGAGAAAACATGGGTTCATGGAGTATTTTCATCATAAATCATCAATTAAACATTAATACAATCATAATTTGTCATTATAAACCCCTTTGAAATTGTTTGATGAAAGAACCCATGAGATTGAGTAAAACCCTAGGTTTTCATGATTTGAAATCACCTTTGAATTGGCTCCTTGAATGGAAAATTATACAAGGATCAAGACCACCATACCTTTACTAATAATCCCCAAGAAATTTGAGGAAGAACCACCTTGGAATCACCAAACCCTAGCTTCAATGGCTCCCTTCTTCTTCTTCTTCTTCTCTAATCGAGGATTTCTAGTGAGAGGAGGTGGGTCTTCTTTTGATTCTATTTGGAGTGACTTAAATGAAAGTATTTAGGTCATAAAAAGGTCTTATAGTTGTTAGGAAAGGAATAGAATAATGTGGACTCAAATTTGGAAAGGAACTAAAGACCCACAAAGTTTAAACTTAAAAGTTTGCGCCAAACCCGACTTACCTCGCCCTTTGGTCCAGCATCTTAGACAAATGGGCAGTAAACTAGGCGATGGAGAGGGAGCAATGGGCGATCCACCAACCACCTTGATGAGCTTTAACTTAGCTCGCCCATTGTTCCAGAACTAAGGCTAAGAGGGCAGTTCCTTAGGCGATCAAAAGTGCATAAGGGCGACTCGTCCAACCCTTTGGGTGATCAAGTAGCCCATTGCCAAAAGGCTCCATGAAGTAACAAGGTTTCCAGCACCTTATCTTCCCACCCTAGGTCCTAGCTTGCACCCTAGCGTCAAATCCTTCCTCACCCCATTTAAGTTCTAAATCAACCTAGACACCAACTCAAATTCATACTAACCCAAACGTCAAGTCTCTAGTTCATCCTATCATTTTTCGAGTCGTTACATGTACTATGGTTAATTAGAGGTGCATTAGTGACTACACTGTCAGTAGGGATGATTTATAAGGATGCATCAACTTCATTACATACAACATCATTTCCTGATTTATTTTCCAAAAATATCTTTCAGCCCCACTGATTTAACATAATCAATCAAAACTTCTGGATCATTTGTCATAGCTTGTAAATCACTTGCTTCAATATCAAACTTCTGTGGAGGAAATAAAGGGATATAATGATGCCCCTTCTGTGCATCAAATGGAAAAACATCCTTTTTGAAGGTTACATCTCTACACGCCATCAACTTTCTTTGGTGCAGACCATACACAATATATCCCTTCTGATTAGATGAGTAGCCCATGAAGACACAAACTTTAGCTCTATTTGAGAATTTATTAGGTTTAACAGGCTTTGTAGCATAACATAAACAACCTATGGTTCTCAAATGAGTTAAATCAGGCTGGTGATAATGGAGTGTAGCATAATGTGACTGCCCTGCAATACTGTAATTGTCAACCTAATGATTAAGTGAACAACTGCTAATACACACTCGCCCCAACATATGATTGGAAGGGAACCTTTGAGCCTGAGAGCCCTCGCTAGCTCAAGGATATGTCTGTGCTTTCTTTCAACCACCCCATTCTGTTGAGGGGAATGAGGACAACTAGTCTCATGAACCATGCCAAAACTTTCAAATAATTATCTACAATCCTTGTTAAGGAACTCAGTCCCATTATCTGATCTAACTTTCTTAACAACCTTGTTAATCTAAGTCTTAACCATAGTAATGAAACACTTTAGAATAGAAGAAACATCACATTTGAATTTCATAAGAAACAACCAAGTCATTCTTGAATGATCATAAAAATCTGTAATCATGAGTAGAACATCTATATTGTCCCCATACATCTATATGAATCAAATCAAAACTAGAATTTGTTCTAGACATACTTGAAGGAAATGGAAGTCTAGTCTTTCTGGTAAGAGGACAAACTGGACAACTGTGTCAAATGTCTTTATCATCATTTTTCCTAAGCTAAGATAAAAGGTGTAACACTTTTATTGAGGGGTGTTCAAGCCTATTGTGCCAAAGTAAGACCTATGAATGCTTGGTATGTGCCAATAAACTTTCCTCAGAAGATATGATCTCTTTTGGAAGATGAGTGAGAAGATAATAGAGACCATCCTTCTCCTTACCAATCCCCTTCACCCTTCCATTTAACAGGTCCTGAAATACACAAAACCTAGGGCAAAAATTCACAGAGCATTTCAGTTGTCTTGTTAATTGAGAATTATCAGTTCCACCAGAATTGCTGCTACTTGGTCCTTGTCCTGAATGGATCATGCCATGACCTATATGCACAGTGTCAAAATCATCCCTAAATTCTTTGTCAATGTAAGCATGATTTGCTGCTCCTCTTCCAGCATTCATTATTCCTGAATTTAGACCAGATTTCTTCTTGAACTTCCGGTCAGTAGGATAGCCAACGAGCTTAAAACATATGTCCTTGGTGTGACCATGTAGTTTGCAATAGTCACATACCTGGTGCCAATTCTTCTTCTATCTAGGATTGTTGTAGTTACCATTTCTAGCATTTGTATAATCGTAGTATCCATTTCTAGTATTTGTGTGCCCTCCTCGTCCTCCTTGTCCAGCATACAAAGCTAGAGATTCCTGAGAGGAATAACCATTCTTCCCCCTGCCAGAATGCATCATTAGATCATTCCCCCTTCCTTCATATAGAGCCACAGATTCATGCATATCTTTACCAATTCTGGAATCAACTGTCATATGCTGACTTTCATCAGATGTTATCATGGCATAAGCGCTGCTTACACTAGGTAGTGGGTTCATCATTAAAATCTGACTCCTCGCATGACTGTACACCTCATTCAGGCCCATAAAAAAGCAAACAATCATAAGAATTGCAGATGATCAATAGACACTTTCGATTTATCACAATTACAAGCAGGAGGTGGAACCAGTGCGTCAAACTCATCCCATAGGAGACGCAATTTAGTAAAATACCCTGAAACTGTCAAATTACCTTTATTAAATGTGCAGATCTCACGATGAAGCTGATAGCTTCTAGATCCATCAACCTTGTTAAAACGTTCATTCAGATCTACCTAAACCATTGTTGCATCTGATGCATATACGATTCCACTCAATAATTTATTTGATACAATGTTCATAATCCATGCTAACACGAATGCGTTGCATTTATCCCATTACTCCTCCAATTCAGGTTTGTAATCACATTTGCCACAAGTTCCAAGTACAAATCCCTGCTTGCTCTTTGCACAAAGATTAATCATCAATGATTTGCTCCCAGTGAGTAATTTTCAGTCCATGTGAGCTCTAGTGAGGTCAATACACTACCCAGAGTGTCAGAGGGATAAAGATATAATAGATGATTTCGATTCTTCTCTATTCCATCAAGAGTATCAGTTGAAACTCCAACTGCTTCCCTTTCTTCTGTTGTCAATGTCATCTTCTTCTAGCTCAATCAATTGATGCTTTGAAGGTTTCTGATTGAATTAATTGTGAATCTGAATCTCATGGATTCACAGCTCTAATACCAGTTAGAATTTAGTGAAAAAATTGAATTGGGGAAATTTTATCTGTATTATTCAGTATGTCTCGAAATGAGAATAAACTCAAACATATTTACAAGTGTGTCAAGGCTGTTAAGCCAGCTGTCAACTTACTCCACTAACTAACTCCTCAACTAACTAATGGAATATAAAATAGATTAGCTAACTAACTAATGTGCTGATTAGATAATTGTATGCTAAGTACCACTATTCTCAATAATTTTTCACTTGATGAAATATATATGTTGCATTACGGCGTATAGAGTATCTAAAAAATCTAAGCATGTTGCATCCAAATGTATGGAAAATCAAAACCCTGCAATTCTATAGTTTAGAAGACAACAAGAAGATAACAAATATAGCATCAACAGTTCGTACAAAACATTACTCAATTTCTTTCCTTTTTCCTTACAACCTGTATTACCACTTCCCCTAGAAAACCTTGTGTATCATTTTACATAAGCAACAGACTATCTCAAAGCTATGCGGTTCACAAAAATTATCTTCCCGCTTCTTATTCTCCATCCCATCCATGTAATTTTTCATTTTTAGATCACACATTTTATCAGATCTTCCTTTGGTATTCATCAAAAAAGGAAAAATAATCTCAACAATTAAAACAACCTAACACATATTTAAAATTTAAAATTCATCCTAAAACTAGGTAACTTATTAAATTTAAAAATGACTACAGTAACTAAAAGCAAACTCAACACTCCTTCTTTGCTTTAGATACAAAAGCATTCCTAAGTGATAGGACCTGCATTTGTACCCCTGTTTTCTTTCCATTGAGTAAACCAGATGTGAGCTACATCCTTAAGTTGATAGGGTGGAAACTCTACCCTATCATTACTAGTCACTTGCATCACTCCAAAGATCTTCTTGACCTTATCTATGATGTTTTAGGGATCCTCACCAATATGCGATCCTAAGGACTCAGGCGGATTCATCCTTACAAAATCAGGAACCCTGGCTGCCACTGATCCACCATTAGTATTTGCCGGAACTGGAACCTGCTAGTTGTTCTGGTTGGTCACACTCTGAGCCAAAAGTTGAGTCGCATTCTGAAACTCTGCTTTCAATACTTCCTGATCTGGTACTGGAGGAGCTACATTAGCATTGCGTGCATTAGCATTCCTTCCGTAAGCTCTACGAGGAGGCATGATCTGAATGCGCATAATGTTGAGTTAGAAACGAGGTATTAGATCATACCTTACACATGATAAGAGTAACAAGAAGATGAAGTTTTCCTAAAACACCTTGCAGCCTCCTTCTCATTTGATGTGGTGCATTTTATACCCATGAAAAGGACTCTACTTAGTGCGGCTTTTCAGACATCCTAAGACTCTTAAATCTATTACTTTGATACCAAGTTTATCACACCCCGAAGCTAGCCCAAGACGCGGACACGAGACCTAGGATCACAAGTGACCTCAAGTTAACCCTGCTGGCATATCATAAGCATACTTAAAGATTTACTGAAATAGAAATATAGTGCAGAAGCTTAAAAGTAAGGTAAACTGAAATGATGGGGAATACCCAATATTGTCTGTATATATAAATTTGAAAAGAGTTTAAGACAATGAACTAATACTCAAATACTGAGAACTGAAAAGAAAAGACCAAAATCTGAACAAAGCCTCTAACTGACTAGAGATGCTGGAACATTCCCCAGCTAAATCTAGAAAATACTGAGAACTGAAAAGAAAAGACTAAATATAGAAGCATGTCTATTGTCCTCGAAATATGAGGACTCACCACTGAAGCTGATGAACTGAAGATGCGTGATCTGAATGCTGAGGACCTGAACCTACATCACGAAAGGATGTAGCGCAGAGTATGCATCAATACTTGAAAGGTAATGAGCATGCATGATAGAATAAAGCTGAATAAACCATACAACTGAACAAAGCATAATTGAGCAATGATATAATCTAAACATGATAAATATACTAAACATGCTGAATATGGACTAACTTAATGTAGTGATCAAGCTTATAACATGCCGAAACAGAATGTTGAACTGTAACTGATAACCTGGTCAATACACTAGAATCTGTTTGTGGGAGCTACTAATAATCGACATAAAATCACATGAGCCAAATGTGGAGTCTGATGTATACACCACATTAAGAGGACCCAATATACCCTATCAGAGGTATATAGGCATGACTGGCGTGATCACTAAACTGATGCCCACAGAGGGGACATATAACCTACAGCGGCACGTAGTTCTGGCACTTAAGAGCGACTGACCCTAGTCCAACTCAGTCTAAAGCCTACTACCAACTGAATATATGAAATTTATAGCATAACTGAAGTAAACTGGATAGCTCAATAATGTGACATGAAAATATGAAAATGCAAGATTTATATCTGATAAAGAAACATTCAAAAACTAAGACATGTATATCTGTCCTAGCTAATGTAATTCATGAACTAGAAGAACTACATAAGTAGGGTTCTGAGTTTATGCATGAATCTAGGCAAAACCAATAGTACTACATGATAATCTGATTAGGAACATTTAAATAACTAATTTATAATAATTTGCTGAAATTCTAGAAACCCTAGGTCTAACATGTTGTAGAGAATCAAGAATCTAATTGAATTCTAAGGACCTAGTTGGTGAAAGGAACCCACTAGTGAAATCCCACATACCTAGTGACAAATTTCATGGAGAAATATTTCGATTTTGGGGCTGGAACTAACGAAACCTTGTTGCATTCTGGAACTAGGGCTGCTCGACATTTTCCTCTAAGATCGATGATTTTTTGGTGAATGATTGATTAGGTTAGGTTCTAATTTAGTTGCTAGGCTAAAATTGACAAAAGCCACGTAGTTTAGGGATTAAACGACATAGTTTAAGGGTCCAACACATAAGGAAAAGACCAAACGACCCCTGACTTAAAAGCTGTCGGGCCAACCGACGGATCATACCGACGGACCGTGGATGGACCAATGGTCCGTTCTGGTCGGCCGTCGTTCGGCTTCAGAGAGTTGAAATCTGAGGGTCTGACCTACAGTCCATAGGTCCTGGCGTAGGCTGACCCTTAGCTGAAATTTCTAGGGGTTTTGAAAGTGGGGTTGCAGGTGGACGCCATGGACCCCACCTACAGTCCGTAGGTGCCACCTGCAACTTCTGAAATGACGGCTGGTTGGTCTTTCTAAGATACAAGGTGTTATAGGGATAGATTGAACCAATTGTGGAACATTAAGCTTTTATCATGTTTCATAAGATATATCTGTCTATTTCTCTCCCAAGTTCAAGAAAAGATAATATGTTTATTCTAATGGTAATCAAGCATTAAAATAGTAAAGTCAAGAACAGAAGAGTAACTTTCAATGATAAACAAACTTCATCCATAGATTTGATACTATACAATTATTTGTATCCACAATCCTAGAACTAAGGGATTTAGCTACTCATAATGTGATTCACTATCTTTGAATCTTTAATAGTCATTCATGAGATTGAAAGATGAAAAAGAGTGAGAATGAACCCTAGAAACTACAGAGAAATGTGATCCAAGTCTTCTCCAAAAAATAGAAAAAGAATAATAATACAACTAAAAATATGAGTCTTTATAATCTGAAAAAATTCTTCAAAATCCTAGCTTGCAAGTCCGCGACACAGAGTCAAGGCGGAACTTGCTCCTAATTAAGCCTGCTTTGCAGTACGGTCTGCGACACTGACCCATTGCAGTGTTCACTAGTCCAAATTTTCTCATAGATGAAATAAATGTCCCTGCTCCTCGACACGGAGGGAATACATATCTCAATTTCACCTCGTTTATTTTGATTCCCATGTCTTCTATATGCTTTTCCATTCTACGAACACCGAATCACGTTGTTTATTAAAATAACTCGAACAAGACCAAACAAAGACAAACATACCAGATTTTGTTTTGGAAATATAACTAAAATGGGTTTCACTTGGCGTTTAAGCATATAAATATATCCAAGATCACTATCCCATATTTTAAGCTTTGTTCGTCCTCGAACAATTCCATACATGCGCCTACAAGCCTTCAACTTACGACTCAACACACATACACATTCATACTTTGGATAGACCACTCACATTCATGAATTTCACTCAACATATCACATAGATCACCTATCCATCATTGAACATGCGCTCTCACCATGAAAGAGTTGTCCAATTTTCACTCATATTCACGCAATGTATCTCACTAAAGGACGTAAGTATAGAAACACACACTCCCACAAGCGAATTCACATGCTCAAAATAATACACCATAGTCTCGCCGATAGTGATGATCCACTAAATTAGTATGCTCGCATATAATCCAATAGGACTTTTTGGGTTGTAATGTGGGCTAGGGGACAGGTACGAATACTATACGATAGCGTTGTACAGTTCCCTAAGCACTTCACACCTTTTGACTTCATTACCCATTATTTCCATCTTTTAAATTTCAGCCCTCTCCTCGACAACCATTCCTTCACTAGTATTTCCTTCTCAGTACGAGTGATTCATTCATGTATTTTCATTATTTTATTTTATTTTTCAATATTTTATGTCTCAATCCTTTCAAAGAGTACTTTTCCTCACCTGGAAACAATCAATCAATTCATTGTACCCAACCATCCCTTTTTCAACGCTAATGAATGTCACACATATATGCTATAATGCTTAAGGAAGCAAAGTGCAACAACTAGGGATTCAACACAAAAGTTAAGCCAAATTTCATGGCTATTGACAAATGGCTACAGGCTCAAAGGATCTAGTAGTGATAAATTATGTGAAGAGGCTAATCTATCAAAGACAAATCAAGAACGACCCATTATCATCTTTTAAAAAGAGCAGTACTTTATATTTTTTCTTCACACATACACTCCATGCAAGTTCTAGACATCGTGTTATACCACAACATACACAAAACCTTACCTCACACTACAGATGTTCAAATCAGGCAGGATCACTATATAATTTTTAAGTTTAACCTATGCAAGAATTCATATTAAGCTTATAGAATTTTAAAGTTTAATCTATGCAGGAATTCATATTAAGCTTAAGATTATTTTGAATCAACAAATGAGCTTAAAAGTCTCTAAACATAGTTCACCTCATGCTTTCTCACTCAACACTTATCAAGTGAAACATCCATAGCACAAAAAATTGACACGACAGACACATTGAAAAAGATTCACCCTTAAGATGGTCATCATCCATCCATCTATCCATCATAGGGAGACATCACTCTATTTATGACTACTGACTGATTTTACAAAGAAAATATTTTCTTATATGGTTTAAAAGGACTATCCTTTGTCAAAGAACCAAAAACAAACTCCAATGAATCCAAAACAAAATCTTCATACATAACAAAAAATTTAACTACACGGGAAACTATCACACCCCACCAAAATCATATCATTGTCCCTAGTGCTGCAAATATAGAACATAACAAAAAAATAGGGTGTAGAACTTCCTTAATCAATCCTCCATAGCATCACTGCCTCTCCACTGCTAAAGAGGTTACTCCACATCATCATCTAATCACTATCCACATCCGAGTTGGTGCATTGTTTATCATCATCCGTGGGTACATCATCCTCCGCGTGCTTGTAAAACTTGGTCCCCAATCCCAGGATTGCCTTGGCAAGAGCATTCTGAGGGTACTCATATTCAACCTCAAACAACTTCTCTCGTATGGAAACTCGACTGCTATTTTTATGGTGCAACATCTCCGACCCATACATGTGGGCCATGATCAGCTCATTCCTTCTATATCGCCCAACCATAGTGAGAGCTTGCCCAAGAAAAGTGTCCGTCCACTTTGTCTTGGTCACATCCATCAAAACGTTAATAAATCATGCCATTTAATCCAAATCCTTCTCATGCACCCCCGCAGTTTTACATATTTAGGTTATCAACCCCTATAAGTCATATCTTCTCCCCCTGTGGATCTTGGGCTTTCATATAACTTATTTCAAAAACACCCATTTATTTATTCATGTGTTTTTCATAAGGGCATAAACTAAGCAGACTGTATTGCGGGTGACATCAGTATAGTGCAGCCCGGTACCAAACAGTTCATCACAACTTTTAGTGACACACGATCCTCATATTTCATTAGGGAATTGGGGAATGTCTGGTGGTACACCTTATGAGAGTATTGGGTCCATTTGGCAGTGGATTGCATCCCACACAAAGTGTGTCAAAATTCAGGATATAGCGAGTGAATATTTTGGTTCGTCAGCACAAAAGGAAAAACCAGTCCTTAATTACTCATTCAACAATATGTGGGTCAGGGTGATGCTTGTGCCTCGTACTTTGATTATATGTATGTTAAAACATAGACTCTCTAAATATTGAATTGAAGTATTAAAGCACAAAGAACTCATAAAAATTTCAAGATATCCTTAACATGGAGAACATATGAATTATACAAGAAAAATATAACAAGTAGACACTTACAAAGTGTATAGAAACTGAATAAGAAAATGTCCTACTAATAAGCCATAAAGGGACACCAACTTTAGAAAATTAAGCAACTAACTTTGACCGAGTCTTTTGCTAGAAAATAGGAATGAAGTAAATTGAAATAACTAAATATCACTAAAAACAATAAGTTAGAAGAAAAATGCCAATTGTGTAACACTCCTCCTTGGCATGTTCGTGACAAACACCAATTCCTTCCCTCAGATAATGAAAACATTCCTTTAGTAGTGACTTAATGTCAGTTTAAGGACCTTCAGGTCATTTCTGTATTTATGCCTTTTGTTCATCAATTCGAGTGTTCCTATAGTGACCCCAAGTCATTTATGACTTGCTGGAACTGATTGTTTGGTCACCTGATTTTCCATTTATTTTTATACAGGTTTTAGTGTTTTGGAGCTATCAAACCTTGAACGACGAGGTTTAATCCAATTCTGATGATTTCATCAGCTTCGTAAGGGTCATTTAAGGTTAGTAGCATGGTCAGCACAACTCTTGAGGATTTCAATACGAGCTTGTGTGATTAGGCATTTTAACTTTCATGTTAAGGCCGAATTTTTACTTTAGTCAACAATTTAAGTAAACAAGCTTAGATGGGAATTTCACAAGCACCAGGTTGCTCTGAAATGTTGAGTTTGGTCTAGAATGAACCTTCGTTTGGATCTTGAGGCTTCCAGGCTAATTATGAGCCCTCTTGTGGATTTTGGCTTAAAATAAAGTTTGGGGTAAGACCCACTTTTTGAAGAGATGACCTCGTATTGGAATTTTGACTGCTCCATTGATTCCGAAATAATGAATTTAGGGTTGCATATATAATTTGTGTGCACAAGGTATTAAACGGATTCGGAACGCCCCATCGTAGCTTTCAAACCTACAAAAACAACTGATATGCTTCAGCTGGTGCAAGTGTTGTTTAAATTCAACGTGGGTACTAAATATTATTGCTGATTTTCAACTCTTTTATGGCTGAAAACATCAGTGGTAGACTTTCTTTTTCTTAGATGATGTTTGGCTAAAATCCCAAATTTTATGGGTGTGATTATGGAGTTGGGTGTTGATTTATTTAGGTGGTCTGCTGCCTTGCTCTATATTACTAAATTCATCCTTGGATTTGAGTTATTTAGCATTGGGTTAATTTATGGGTTAAGGTGGCCAACTTTATCCTACCCTAGATATTTGATTGGTGCTCAAAAGAGATCAATTGAAGTAAGTAAATTCTTGCAATTTAGGTTTGATACATGTAGTTTACTCGAAAGAAAAATTGTGGTTCAATTCTAGTTGTCAAATCTGCTCGGACGAAAGATTTTAGTAAGATATTGGGTTAATTTGTGATTTACATAGATGAGACTGAAATGAGATTTTATGATATGATGCTTGGAGATTGAAAGAAGATTTGTGTCCTCAAGGATTACCCATGTTATCCATGGTTGTCAGCATTATTGAGCAAACACTTTTACCCTCATTTGACATAGATACAAATCCCCACACCCTTAGATCGACTCTTCATTTATGGTAATTGATTCCAAAGCTTCTTAAATTTAGTGGAATCATACACCCATTTTTCCTAATTACTACAATAAATTAGTTGTATTTTAATTTCCTCATTTAATTCTAATCATTAAATCACTCCTTGTGAGATTCGACCCCGACTCTCTTGTTGGGTATTTTTATAGATAAATACCGCTTACTTTTCTAATTGTTTTTAAGAATAATTTGAGTGTTATCAGGCACGTAGCCAACCGTGCAGGAATGTAGTAACTGCAGCGTGCCTCGGTGGTCTAGCGCACTGAAATTACCTCGGCCACTAATGAGTCCACAAATTGGACCCATTTAGGGAAATATTTTAATAGAAATTGTGTCCTCAAATGCTTATTTTATCTCAATATCTGATGAAAACCCTTATGTTTCAGATATTTGAAGGAAAGCATGGATACTACGTCGCAAAAAGGAACGAAAAGGCTGAAAAGAATGAAGAAATGAAGGCATGAGGATCGCCGAGTCCACTTGGCGAGTCGCCGAAGGGTCTTACATCACCTTTTGTTCCGGTGTGCTGAGACCTGAAGGAAAAGATCAAGACGGCGGAAAAAGGGAACAGTGGGCGCATCGCCGAGAAGTTCCGCGAAGCAGTACTATGTCACCTAATGACCCAAAACACGACGATGCTGAAGGCTGGTGCAATATGGCGATGAACTACACCAAAGGACGAATCGCCGAGTTGATCGGCGATTCCGACTAATGACGTCGAATGATCCGCTGCATCACAAATCTTTGAAAACTATAAATACTAGTTAGAGCTGTAGTTTTAAGAGTCAAACAAGTATTATAATTTTCATATAGAATAGTACTTTTTGATATTTTTGCTCTAAGTTTGAGAGGGTTTTGAATACTTGAAGATCCAAAGGGTTTCATCTTCAAGATTTGGATTTGGGTCTCTTGGATTCTTCAATTTTGGCCTGTATCAAGACTTAAATCTTCATACCTAGTTGAATGCGAGCTCAATTTGTTATATATTTCTATCTCTTATACATGTGTGGCTAAAA